>WHYT01014162.1:0-15743 GCA_009806455.1 Tetrax tetrax
TTCCTGAAGTTTGGTTTTGAAATCGTACTCAAATACAGTGATTCATATGATCGCTGATTACTTCAGCAAAATGAGACATGTTAGGAAACCCTCTGCTACTTTGCCTTTTTCTGGTTGAGAATTCCATTGATTTCTGCAATTACAAGGTTGGAAATACGTGACTAACGTTTGCACACGATGTAATAGCAACCTGTAAGAGCAGGAGAGGGAGGGAGGTGGTACTGCACAAAATCAATCCTTTCACTCACAGTTCATCCCTATTAAGTGAGTCTTGAACACTTCCAATTGAATACGTGCTTCTGCAATTTGCTGAATTGGTGCCTCGGAGCTCACTCCTGCCAGCACTAAAATTAGCCCCAGCGCCCTCCGAAGGAACGACATGCTCCCACCCGCCGGCGCTGCGTAGCTCAGGTGCGCTGGGTTTCTCTTACCTTGCCGGAGTGGTTTTGGCTCGATGTGAGGGGAAACGGGGGCTTTTGGGAGGGGCGTGAGCACACAGAGTGACCTGTGGGCTGTGCGGAGGATGCAGATAAATCTGGCACTGGGGCATCGCTGGGAGAGGAGGGGCAGAAGGAGAGGCGGTAAGGGGGAAGACCAGATAAGGATGGAGAAGCCTTGCTGTGAAAAACCTTGAGGGCAAGGACCAGGCTGCTGCTCTGGTGAATAACCCTCTCCCTGGAGCGCTGCGCTCAGTATTACCGTGTAGCAACAGCGTGAGCCCTGGGCACCGTGTGAATATATAACCAGGTAACCCAGGCCCATCAGTGGAAATTACCTGCTGAGCTGACGATTTGAAAAAAAAACAACCAAAACAAACCTTGCAAGGTCTTCACAACCTCTGTGGATAATTGAGCTTTTCTTTTCCCAACACTTTTGGCGGTGTTCTCTGCAAGGCTGTGTGGTAAACACAACAGGAAGGAAATAAAAAAAGCAGGGCAATCCTCAAAGGTGTGCATACAACTCTGATGCTTTAATGAAGCAAAAGTAATCTATCTTTAAGAGGAAGATTTGATTTATTCAATGATAATTGGACTGGAATTTCTTGGTATCTAATATCTTGTGCGCTGGGAATAGCTAGTGAAGGAATTGCAGCCCCAGCCTTTCTCCAAATACGATTTTGGGGTGGTTCTGGGGCTCAAGTACATTTCCACAAGGAGAAGCAGCATGAGATGAGAGAGAATTCCATCAGTGCTCTTAAAATCTATGAGAGGCCAGGTTTTTTGATGTTAATATCAAGTTAGTGCCTTACAGTAAGTGGCAGAAGAAAATCACAGATATGCTGTGAATCACGACGCAAGATCTTTCCCCTGGCCAAGTCCTCGTTTGTAGTCAGGCAGGTTCAGTGACGGCAGAGCGCTGCTTTTCAGAAACAGGTTTTGTGGACTGGAGGGAGAGTAAGGATGGTCCAGTGGCCACGACCCGGGCACCGGAGTCTGGCAACTCTGAGTTTCAGTCTTTGATTTCCCTGCCCGCACGTTCCTGGTGTGTTCAAGGCTGAGGTGTGATGGCACTGTAGTAAATTGGTGATGTAGTTAGTAGTTTTGCTGTATTGCTAACAGAGTTATAAAGAAATGAGTTTCAAACTTGTACAGTCCTCTGTCATCATTTACAGCCACACTTTATGTTAGCTTTTCTGAAAGCATTTCATGATTCTCCTGACTGGTGGCCCAGAATTAGGGAGGACAGTTTTGGATCCAGAAAAAAGACAGAGGAGAAGCAAGGGATGTAATTGTAAGAAGATGGGAAAGGGAGGAGCTGCCCCAGTGGGATTTCAGATTGTGTAAACTCTGTCTTGCTGTGAAGCATTCAGTTTTTGTTACAGGGCTGTATGTGTGACTAAAGCGTGTGAGAATCCATGTGCTGACAGCGCTACGGAAGGGGAAGAGGTTTCGGAAGGGTGCATCAGTCTGACAGCAGGGGAGTATGCGCTGCCATCCCAGGTGGGCAGCACTGTTGGTAAACAGGATGCAGAGAAGATAAAAGGGAAAAGTAAGTCTGGCACCGTCATTTCCACTTCTCCCATTACAAAAAAAAATCATGAACAAGATCTGCTTTGAAATAAAAAGTGAGCAGCTGTATAATATTACTACCAGGTACCTGGAGGAAGGATCATGATAGAATCAAACTGCCAAGGAGAAAAACAGTGATGGCTGTGGAAAAATAATCTTGGTACTTTTCCTACTCAAATACAGGTATGTGGAGGAACATCACAGCATGGCAATGAGGTGATACTTGTCATTTGTGTGACAGAGACAAATTAGAATCCAGCCATCTCAGGGTGGGAACGATTTTCGTGAAAATTAATGACTTGATTAGAAGGAGAAATGAAGCTTCTTCAAGGGGACATGCAAATAAAGGAGGAATCACTGAAACTGTCGCCTGATGTAGAGTGAACATTACACAGGGAAGGATCGGAGGGATATTGTACAAAGACAAATTTGATGTGATATTAATCATATCGTGCTAGCGCGAGCAAAGGGGAGGGAAGGATTCAGCGCAGTACATGTCTGACTTAGGAAGCGTTTTGTGCTGCTGCAGGGTGTGAGCGTCCCGTTCCCAGGCGAGCTGGGTGCATCCTCTGCACCCCTGGCCTGGGGCGACGCTTTCGGGCCCCGTATTTTTTTTGTGTGGTGTTTTCTCCTATCTCCAGGCTGAGTGTAAGAGATTTACCTCCCCTCATCGTAATGGAGAACCATTCATTTCAGGAGGTGCCTGTGTTTCCCCCATGGCACATTTGCAGAGCATGGGTCTGTATTGGGTGGTTTCTGCAGCCTTTCAGGAGTAGGGCCACTGTATTTTAAAAGGCAAAGAGTTGTCATCTCTCTTGAGAAGTAGCACATCGGGCTAGAACTGAGCAAATACTAACCCTGTTTTTTGAACTTCTGCTGTTGTATTAAGAACAAAATCTACAGGGGCAATTAGTTGCAGGTTACTATCTTCTTTGGGTGTGGAGAGCCACAGACCTTTCAGGCTGATGTAGGTAATACAATAGGATCCAGAGCTGTTTATCAAACGCTGTTTTTTCTCATCCAGCACTACCAGCAAGAAAGAGACTGATGCCCGACCAGTTTTCTTCATGCTGTATGTTGTCAAACTTAAGTTTGATGGGAATTTGTTATGGCAAAATGAGAGATCTTGCGGAAACCTAACAAAAAAAAGAAAAATCTAGTGCCATACTCTAGCTGCAAAGGAGGTGTAGAGAAGATCTGGCAAGTTTGTGACATGATGATCTGCATTTCCTTGGCTGCTGACCATTAGGTAGTGCCGGTGACGTTGAGCCAGCTGAGTGCTCTCGGGATGGTGATGCGGGGGACAACTGGGGTGGATTTGTGCTGCTGGGAGGCATATTTTTGGCCCATCTATCTGCAGGCTCTGGCAGAAGCCCTGGAACAGTTTTCATACATTCAGGTACATTTTTACCACAATATGGCTTGTATTTTTTAAATTCTAAGGAAAGTGTACATTAGTGAGCATATGCTAACACCCTCTCCTGGGGGAACCTCTGCTGGGGTAGGGTTTGTTGCATGGCTTTGGGGCAGGAGCCACCCTTTTTCGTTTTCAGTTTTAGCTTGCGTGTTCTTGGTCTACCTGCTTTGGAGAATACTGGTTTTACTGTTGGTAAGGAGCTTGAAACACTTGGTTTTCTAGCTGCATCACATCTGTATCGCATCCTCCAAACATATTCCCTCCTGTCCACGGAGGAGCCAGGAAATACTCTCTGTTGGTAGCAGGGTCAGCTCGTTCTCTAGCGAAGAATTTCCCTTGTTCTCTGACAAAAGGCTTTGAAGCCTCCACCTTTTTCCTCTTGTTTGAATGTAGTTGCCTGGGCTGTCTTCATATTCCCCGTGCATATTTAAACAGAAATTGCATCTGACTGCGGTGACACTAATGAAGGCGGAGGCACTCAGATGCAGCCCCCCTTGCGGGGAGCGTGGCCAATAAACCTGCCGTGACTGGCAGGTGTTTTGACCGCTTCAGACAACTGCAATTTCATAAAGTGTCCTTCCCCTTTGCCTCGGTGAGGGGGGGACCATCAGCCCCCTCCAGGGAACCCACTGCTAGGCAGGGACTGGGTTGTTTCGGGGAGTGCGAGGCTGGCACCCCGCACGCCCCTCGACCTGCTGGCGTCTCACCCCATCAGGGGTCTGTTCAAGGCTGTTGATTCCCTTTTGTTGTAAACAGGGATTTATTTTTTTTTTCCCCCTCCCCTTCCAAAAATACGGAAGTATTTTATATTATACCAGTGATTTATTAATGTCCCAGTGATGTGCTCCTGAGATGTTTGACCAAATATTATTAAAACTCTGCAAGGGCTGATAATCCTGGAAGTGGCGCGACGCCTTCCTGTGACATTGAAATCATTTAGTAATTTTACAGTACATTTGAATTTCGGCGTCGCTCAGCCGCTCCGTTTCCATTAACTTTGCCTGGAATTTCTTATGTCCGTGCACACAAGCAAAAGTGTCAAGTTTCTCCTTCATGCTCCAAAACGCCACCTGAATTACAATTGTGCTGCGGCTAATTGTTATTAATTAAGCTGTTCCTAGCAGTCCTAGCTGGGTTGTGGGTTTTTTGTGGTCATAATAAAAAGCGAGCGCATGTTTTAAGCATGGTATTAAGGATGGAAAACAGGGAGCCCTGCTCCTGGGAACTCCTCTGCGCCCTGCGAGATGATTTTGGGGTGGGCACGGGTGTTTTTAAGGACAGGGCCACTGTATTGGCAAGCGATGCAGAGCCAGGCTCGTTACTGTCAAATTAGCTTCGCTGACCTTCGCTGCCATTTACCCGTCACAGGCAGGCAGCCTCAAGGACATTTTGCAACTGGTGAATTTGCACTGAGCCGCTCCGGCCGCACGTGCTCGCGCATCACTTAAGCACGCGGCAGCGGCCAAAGCTACTGGCAGAAGGTTTGGCCGGGATCACATGCTGGGCGCCCTGTGCCCCCTGTCCGGGCTCCCCCTCCTGTTTCCCAGGTTCAGCTGAACCGGATCATGGAGCGGAGCGAGCAAGAGGAAGATATTAATGAAACGGGGACCCTGGGAGCAGCCTCCTTGCAGAGGGCTTGCCTTGGGAAAATTGCTTCTCGGCCTTTTCTTCTTAATGAGGCTGCTAGTAATGTACCTGTTGCTTTCTACCTGGTGACGAGGAGCGAGGCGCCTGTCATTCACCCGCCTTTCTCCGTGTGTGTTTATGAAAATAAGATCAGGTGGGGAGGTCTTCAGGCAGAAGCGCTGTCATCTGTTTGTGAGAGGAAGGAATATGAAGTTGTTTTTGGTCTGTGGGAATATGTCATCCGTGTCTTCGAAAAAAGCAACCAGCCATCTGCTGCGTCTTTTCCTTTTTCCCCCTCGCCTCAGGTTAAGAACCGGAAAGCAAATTATTTCGGTCCATCACTGGGATGTGTTATTTTAACAGTGAGCTAATGGTTACCATTTGCAGGATTAAGGTGCGTGTAAATGTCCTCTTAAGAGTTCAGGACTAGTCCTGGGAATTGTCAGAGCTGAAAAGGATCAGGGGAATGGCTTGTGCACAGACAGAAGAAATAAGCCCAAGGGCCGGGAGGTGGGAGTCTCCTGCACCACGCTCAGTCTCAGAGTGACGTTTCTCCTGCTGTCCTCTCGTTATGCTACAGGCTGAAGCTTTAATCTGGCCACAGATCCTTCCAGTGCTGCCATCACCGTTTCTGGGGCAGTTCCAGTGTTGTGCAAGGCACTGCCTTTCCCTCATTCCAACAAATTCCTTGGTATTTTGCTGTTACGTGTCTGTAACGTGGGGCCTGGGAAGTCGGCTTTATGGCCATTTGCAGGGTTCAACCCCTCACCCTGCGCTTCCAGAGTCTCTTATGACTTCCTCCCAGGACTGCCGTGTTGGCCACAGCCTCCTCGATCCGCAGGGGAGGTCTGGCCGGTGGATTTGGGCAGTTTGTTCCCCAGGCAAGGTTTGTGTCCGTTCCGTACTGCTGTCATTTTGCTAAAGTGGTTTGCTTTGCCATTTCTGCAGAGTAGGCCTGGCTGGCCGCTGTGGGGTGGGCATCTCTCTTCTTACCGATGCAATGAGAATCAGCCCTTTATGATTTCTGTATTTCAGTGAGAAGGGGTCAAGAAAATAGCTCAGGCTCCAAAAAGACCCATCCTTATGTACGTACGTATGTGTGTATATATGAGAACGTGCTCCACGACGTGCTCTAAGTAGACTTAGCAGCGGGGGAAGACACGTGGGACTGTGGTGATGCTTCGGACTGATCTGAGCGCAGACGTGCGTTCGCTGCCTTTGCTTCCTCCTGCCTTCCCCAATTCCCCGCCAAGGGTCTGCGGTTTTGCCTGAATCCGCAGCTATTAAGGGAGGCAAGCTCCAGCACTGATTGCTCCAGTGATAAACCGGGCCTGCTGCTGCCGAGTGGAGGATTCAGAACTAATGGTGCTTCTGCTCCTGGGATTTACCACTCGGAAGATTCTTTATTGCTATCTTGTGACATTTCCCTGCACTTTTATGCTCATTTATATAACTGTTTTCTTTGATTTATGGCAGGTTTTCTTCATGTATAACAGCGCCATAAATTGTGTAGCCTTACTTTCAATGGTTATGAATTTGAGATAGTAAACCGTGGGATGGGGGAAAGGGCGGACGCCTTTTGAAGAGGCTTTTGATCACAACCCCAGACAAAATAACCTGTTCTCTCAGTACAGATCTGAAGCAAGCATCAAAATAAGTTCGCATTGTCTGTTTCTTGACTAGCCAGCTGGTTGTGAGGATTTATTTATTTATTTATTTTTAAACTGCAAAATGCAAGTTATTCATGTGTGATAAAAGGATGCATGAGGCCAAACCCGCACAGCGGTGACATTTCTGTGGTGATCCCTGGAAGCTCTTACTTGAGGTCTGTAGAGGTTTTCAGAGGAGCAGTGAAATTTATGTTCTTTTCCTAAGTCTTTCTCTTCATCAGCCTACTTTTTGACATGTTGTTATTTTTTAAGGCCCTCAAACAAGCTGAGATTTCCAAGGAGTGTTCACTGGCCATCAGAGATCCGAGGGCTATCAAAGCCAGCGGTCAAGCTAGTGAAATAAAGACCTTGGGCTTTGATTTTGTTGGCATCTTGCTTTGTAGAGGAAGAGAAACAGCTCATTTAAAAATTGCTTTCTGAGTTCAGCTGTCAGAGAAGCTTTCTGTTGACCTTTACAAATTGATACCGTCACAATCAATGGACAGAAGTTTAAGGGCAGTCTCTCGAGGGTGGTGGGGGAGAATAAACCCAAACCTTCATAAAATATATATGCAGTGCATTTTAAAAGCCAAGCAGAAAGAACAGACAGTATTAAGAGGGAGCATATTTGAGCTAACTGATGTATAAAGAATACAAATAAAGATCGTAATACGCAATTTTGACAAGTATGATTATTTGGAAGTTACATTTTGGCATGATTTTTGGAAGTACATGAAACAAAAAGTAACAAATAGATATGCCTTGGGTTAGTCCAGTGCAGCAGTAGGTTGGGCGAGGAAAACAACTGGAGATTTTGAAGTCGCTTTGCCAGATTTGATGACAGGGGAAGTGCATTTGAGGAGCAATTTCGCAGCAACTTTGACTCCCCCCATGGCCCCTTGCAGCCTCGGAAGGTGAAACTGTTTATGAAGGCTCGGCAGAAGTTGCATGAAGAGGGGCAAGTCAGTCTGTGATTCCAGCCCCTTGCGTGCTCATTTTTAAACGATCAATGAGACAAACCAAGCAGCTCATCACGCACAGATGTGCAGTCCTCACCTCCCAGGTAAAACAGGTGGAAACTTCAGCGCTGCAGGAGTTTGCCTAAATGTACTGCTCATGTACAATCAGGTTACCAGCCCAAATACAAGTCCTTTATCTGCCCCCTTAGTGCAGATTTCACAGCAGCCTGGGCCAACAGTCTCAGTGAAGTTAAAAAGTAGTTCCTTTACTTTCTTAACAATGGGTAGAGGTATGGTGTTAGGTGGAAAAAATTATTGGTAGTACATGGTGCAAATTATTTGGTGCTTGGCATGTGTGAAGAATAGGCTGATTTTATTTAGTGTTTTATTTTGATAATGTTTAATTTAAGTTCTGCAATCCAGGACTTGGTGCGAAACGTGCAGGTTTGAGGAGGTGGGAGTTTGGTGTCCGCGTGCACCTCCGCTCCTGAGCGTCCCCTGCGCAGTGTTGTACCTGCTCCGCAACCTGTATGGGAGGTGTTCGTGCGAAACGGGCGTGAGCTGCAGCAGACTGTCTGTGGCAGGCGAAGCTAGCTTAAGATTAGACTGTATGTTTTCAAACATAGCATATAGAAGCAAAAAGATTCTTGCGTAGATGAGTTATTGAAAGTTTGTTTTTCCTGTGTATAAGCTGATATCTGAAAGTACTTGGTTTAATAACACATGGGGTTTATTACTTTGTTTAGCCACGGGCAATTAGGAAAATACAACCACCAATTTAAGGAAGGCTTGTGTAAGAGAGCACTTGAGATTAATTCTTCTACTTGATGACCTTAACGCATGCGACTGCCACAGACCCCAGGACGTGGTCCCTGTTCCTAGGTCCAACGTGTTTTGGTTTCAGACAAAGTGCGGCACCCACCCCAGCCAGCCTCAGCGCAGCCCCTGCCTCTCCCTGCAGTGCCATTCCCCTCATCTGCAGTTCTTCCAGGTTTAAATAATTACCATTTCGGCTGTCTTACACGAGCCGAGTTCTCCTGTCTGCTTGACAAGGTTATCTTGTTGCTTGAGAGCCTGTTATTTTCATCAGTGAAAAATAAACTACATGCAGTTTCAACTTAATAGACCTATGTATATCGGCAAAAATAGGGCAGTGTGTTTAATCACGTTCTCCTGCACTGCACGGTCACCTTGAAGCACCTGGGCAGAGCAGCTCTGAAGTGTTGGATTTGCTCTTGCCTGGTTGGTGGGGACACCTAAGCCAAGGCATGACCATGGCCTCCTGTGAGATGCTGGTTTTCTTTATTTCACAAATATGTTTTCCAGAGACTTTTTGTGTAAGCCCATCTGCAGTTTTGTCTTGCAAAGTTGTCAGAGTTGAGGGATGTTGTTCTCTCTGAAGCCGTCCATTTCTTTATGTGCTTAAATTTTGTAGTCATTTATATCATTTTATTAGGTGGTATTTGGGTTATCTGATAATTACTAATGTAATGCAAGAAAAATTTCTGTGGGAGATCTTGGGGAAATACCTTTTAAGTCACGAGTGGCTTGTACATAGCCTGTAACGATGCGGCGGTTGCTGTGTGCTGTAGTGGTGACTAATTACCCACAGTTTCGTTAGCAGATACAAAAGCACCTGTTCCACCTACCCTGTCTGAGCCGTATCTTTTACATAAACAGTGCTTAAACAGTAGTAAGGAAGATCTGAGGGCTTCTGTGCACTTTGCCAAGTGTGTTTTAAATATTGGCCAGGCGGCGAGGACTGCAATCCCGTTCCCGCTGCAGCGGCTGCCAAGGCTCCCGCTGGATTTCTCGGGCTGAGAATCAGGCGGAAGCTGAACGAATGCACTCCCTTGGGCCACGCGCAAACTCGGCGTGTTTGTACAATGTTAATTAAAATGCATTTAAGTTGAGTGAATGCTTGCGGTATTCAGGGACCCTCTGGGGAAGGAGAAGAAAGGAAGGCAGGCAGACGAAGGCCCCTGGCTGTCGTGGAACCGTATGAGTTCTGGGAGAGGGGCGGGAGCTGCTGGGGAAGGTGGTTGCTGTCACCGCACCGCGGCAATGCTCTGTGCAGGCTGAGCACCCCCAGCAGCGCGCTGCGGGTGAGAAGGAGCTTGGTGTGTGAGCTGGGAAGTGGTTTTGGACCAACCTCGCAGCAGATTTTATTGGCATCCCTCGCTAAATTAGTCTGTGTTGAAGGCACGTGTACAAAACCTGGTCCAAGTGCCTGCCCTCCCTCTGCTCCCCTGATGTCACCCATGCATGTGTTCACCTGGTGCTCGTGGTTTGTGTTCCATCGTCTGTCCCCAACTCCTTCCCCTGGCATGGAAAAAGCAAACCAGATCCTTCCTGTTGCTGAGAACTGTAGAGATTTCCACTGCTTTGCCCTAGGAGGGAGCTGGGATACACCGTGGGGCAGTGATGGAGGGAAGCAGGTTGGGTGAACTGTTGCCACAGAGTTCTCATGGGACTTGGAAGGATGAGGGTTGGAAAACGAGGAGAGCAATATTTGCGAACTCTAGGCCTTCAGCTTGGCACTGCGCTCTGCGTTTAGCTGCCCAAGAACACGTGGCCTTGAATTACTTTGAGAAGGCATTGGTGATGGCCTGTGCTTTGGTACTGTAGGGAAGGATTTTGGTTCTTGGCATTAAGAGTTAGATCCACACGATTGATTTTGTGTGCTGCACTCAAGTTACCAAACTGGAGACTAGTGTAGGAGTAGACAGTCTGTAATGGTCTTCACCAACAACATGGAGAGCCGTTCCTCTGCGTGATGGTTCAGAGCAACGGCAACATTTGCGTGGACTGACTTGCATGCTGCAGTGGTATTAATTTCCTCCTCAGGGAGGAAACGTAGGTCAGTTGGAAAAGAGGTGCTGGTAATATTCTTTAATCGTACTGGGATACCCACCAAGGAGCCCAAACTGGAGACCTGGTAATAGAGAAAGGTCTTGCCAGTGCTTGGCAGAGGAGACTGGCGTCGTATTTCAGAGCTATTTGCAAACTTTGTCACTGTCTGAAAATGAGGCCTTACCTGAACTAAGCCAAGTACTGGGAGAAGAGACAACTCAAATCTTAGATAACGTCTGTTAATTGCTTGTACTTAATTGGGAACTAAAATGTAAATGCTGAAGATGCTTCAGTAAAGCAAGTTATTTTTTGCATCCTGCATCTAGTAAGAAAATCCCACACTTCTAAGCTACCATGCCATGTAAGTGGCTGTAAAATAAATCTTTAATTTCAAATGCTTTTCTATCACAACTTGCATGCTGATCATTTATCAGTTTGACCACTGGAGCCAACGAGCACCTCCTCAGAGCTGGCACGATCAGAGTGGTGGTGAGTGGCACGGGGCCACGTATCACCCCCATGTCGCCTCCCTCCCTTGGGTTCCCCGCCAGCTTGGAGGCTTATCCGCTGCCTCCTTGTCGGAGCAAACGCTTCCAGATTCACAGCAAGACCTCAAGGAGAGCCAGATGATAGAGCAGATGGCAGCTGACTAATTTGGCAAAGTTAGATGAGTGGAAATTGTTTGCTTTAATTGCTTGTCAAGTCCGGTACCTACATTATAGTTAAGAAGCAACTATTTACTCTCAAAATAGAATGAAATGAGGAAAGAAAGTGTGCGTCTGTGTGTGTGTGTCTGAAGAGTAGGGAGGAAAAGGGAAGAAGGAAATACCCAGAGAAAATAATTTTATTACAAAGGCTTTGCAGGGGAAGGAACCATTGGCAAAGCCTCTTCTGCAGTACACTTTTCCCATTTTGTCTTTTCCAGCTGCTGTATCATAATATGTGAGGAAACTAAAAGAAACAATGCTGAAAATATTGGTATAACGCAAGCAGATGACAATGGCTTGATGTGATCGGCACAGGTGATTATCCTTGAAGTGTTGCAGTATAAAACTAGTCAACATCTTGATGCTGTTTTTTGGTTGGTACGAGCAGGAGTGCCACATTGGTAAAATATGCTGTGTAGGATCCTGCAAACAGATTTTGGAGAGCTTGGTGCAAGGAGAGGGTGCCATCAGCTCAGGAAGGTGATATCACACATAACCAATCCTTCTTGATGAAGTTACGATCGCTGTCGGTCTTTACTGTGCCTATTCGTGTTCCTGTTCATAAACTTGAGAAAGATCTTCCCTCTGTAGGTGGCATCTTGATGAGCTTCTATTGGAGGTGGGACCACTCTGATAAAACACATTCCTGTCACTTTTCTGGAAGTGCTGAAGCTTTTACAATGGTGTGTGAAATAATATTTGGGGCTTTAGCGAGCAAATATCAGGGAATTAATGCTTTTGGTCCTTGGTGCTATCAACCAAGGAACCTCTTCTCCATGCAAAGAGAAGAGAGGCCATGGAATCATTTCAGTGTCCTTTCAACATTGCAGATTAAAGTCTGGATGAAAATTATAGTTAATTTTTTTTTTTTTTTTTTTTTTTACTTTATTTAGCAGTTGTGCAGAGCTTAACTCAGAAGTCAAATAATAGCACTCCAAAGCTTGTGTTTCTAGGCTGTTTGCATGTGGATATAAGGGCTTAAAGCCCTGGTGATGTGGCTCGTGGCCACATGTATTGGCCGGCCCATACTACGTCACCTCATCCTGATGGCGCTCTGATGGACTGAACAGCAGCTGGCTGGCAATGCTGAGCTGCTCCTCTCCTGGCCGTGCGGCTGTCCAGGGGTTCATGGCAGTTGGTTGCGTGCAACTGGATTCAAATGGGATAATAATTTTCTAGCATAGAGCAAACCTCCCGGAAGGAAAACACTTGTGCCAGCTGAGCTTTTAATTAGGAGTACAGAGAAAATTATGCTCTCCTTCATTACAGTCTCACCTAGGGAAAGCAAGCCTCTAATTTTAAAACACTCTCCAGAACTGCTGGGTTTACAGGAAAAGGGCTGGTGACCTCAAGGAGTGTTTTGCCTTCTCCCGGGAGACATCCCCAAGACTGCGAGTGCAGGCAATCCTTCCTTTCATTAGAACGTGCCTAATTGCAAGAAAATCTGGGGCTTTTGCAGCTTGCTCAAGGAGAGTTGTAAAATAATAATAAAAGGATTAGAAGTGTGTTTACCCTTTCTTCTGTGTGCGCACATGATAGGGTGCCCAGGCAGTTGCCGAGGGCGCGGAGCGTAATGAAAGGAATGGGGACTGCTGCGGCATTGCTGGTAATTAGTTTGTTTCCTAAGGGGCTTGAGTGTTTCCCCCATCTGAGGGTCTTAACAAATTGCTGTGAGTGTTTGTAATTATTAATAAATAGTTACCTTAGCTGCCTTTCAGGAATCCCTGATGATGGTGCTGTCTCTAAAAACACAGCTAATTAAGTAAATAAGTGGGAAGTACGGGAGAAGAATGCGTTAGAAAGTGAGTGATGACTGTTGTTCGGCTCATCCTGTCTGGGATGAAAGAATATGTGAGTCTCTTTTTGTGAGTCCAAGAGTTTAAGCCTCCTTTGCATTTTTGGCCCCCTTGACAAACTGATCGACAAAGGGAGGTTGTGCTGCATTTAGGTGGAGGCTGGTGCGGGGCAAACTTGCCGCTCTCCTTTGGTGCATCCTCACCGAAGAGATAAAAAATGTTTTATGATTAAAAAGAATATATCCAGATGCTTGAGATAGCTCCCTTGGGGTTGGCAGTGAGGATGCCTCATCGCTGCTTGTGTGAATGTGCTTTGGGAGAGGAGTGAGACACTGGTATTTCAGGTGAGGGTGACCACGCTGGAGGTGATGGGATGGATTCACTCTTCCTGAATAACTCCAAATGTAGGCAGATCCAAAGAGGAATCAAATAAAAAATGAAATAAGTGAACCTCCTTCCAAAGGTTGATTCATCTGTTGAGCTGGGAGATGATAAAATCCATTAATATTACAAGAAGCAGAACTAGATTGAGTCAAATGTGATTTCTTAATTTAATGTATAGATTTATCATCAACAGAGCAGAGCAAAATAATGGCCTGAAAAGCAGAAGCTAAAGGACGTTCTCAAATGCTTTCATTATTTGCTGCCTTTGAGTGAGCATTGAATGATTTGGCTTTGTTATGAAAAAACTGTCAATGGGAAATGAATTTCCAAGTCATGTGCGTGAATATTGATGAAAAATGTAAGTTCAGTTCAATACAGACGATGATTACTGCTGTAATTGGGGCCATTAGGAGATGAAGCTTTACTCCATCACTTTAGGTGGCTGATAATAAGTAAACAACTGAACATGAAGTGTGACTGCATGAGTAATGCCTGAAATCCACTTCTGTGATGGCCAAGCAGTGGTCTGCCCCGGCGCCCACCCAGAATTGCACGCGTTTGCAGTGCAGGTGAGAAGCAGCCGTGGGCTGGCAGCCTGGCTGGTCACCGTCACCGCTGGTTTGGGGCTTCCCCGATGGGAAGGTGCACATCCTTCAGCTCCAGGGTGGCATTTTTGGTGGGTGTCTCTGGGTATGTACATGCACATACTCTGAGGCTGGTTGCCAGAATACGGAAAGAGGTGGAACGGCCAAGCGTGTGTTGGTGGAGACGTGTTTGAGAGCTTCCTGGCACGCTGGTGACCTGGTCAGGAGTGTACGTGCTCAGAGACGCTCAACAGCGAGAGAATCTGCAGGCGGGAGGAGCATCTTAAGCTCCTACTTTTTTGACCTCTTTAGAGGTAAGGGAATTAGTATATTTAATTAACCATGAGAGATTCTGCTGCAGGGACAGCTTTTAATGCGAAATATTTATTTTCTTGCTGCTTGTCAGTTTCTGGCGCTGTATGAAATAATGTGTTTAACAACACACAACAAAGTGCTTTGTAGAGTTTATGAAATGTAGATTATGGTGGTTTTGCATGGCATGACAAGGAAATACGTTTTTGTTTTGTTGATGTTTATACCTCTATAGAGCTAGAGCATCCCTGAAAATGTGTATTATTTTGGCATTTAATTTTCAAGAGCTGCTACAACATAGATGCCTGTTGCTGTTCCAAGAGACGAGCAGGAGGATGAGAGAGATGTGTTCATGCTCTGCACCGACTTAGGGGCAGGCGGACTGGGGATCCTGTGCGACCCTTACTCAGCTCCCATCTCACGCTTTACTGCTTCTTGACTGTTTTGTCAAATCAGACTCAAAATGATTATATTTGCCCTGGAGCAGTTGGGAATTCCCTCCTCAAAATAAGGGGTAAAACTTACTGTTAACTCCCAGTTCACAGCCTGCTTTCCAGCCTGTGTCCCTCGCAGGTTTGGGTCCTGCTGTGTGTGATCTCCTTTGTGACTGTACATGGCAGCAGCATTTCTACCTTGTGGCCGGAATGGCTTTTTACCCTGTTAATTGTATTTTACCTTAAAAAAAACTCCAATAGCATAGCTAATATCTCTATTTTAAAGGACTGTGTGTGAAGAATGGAGGTACTGTCCCAGTTCTGTCTTCCTGCGAGTGACAATTGATCTGATCTGCTTTTCTTAAAAACTGGTATGGTTTTCCCTTTTGTATTTTGAATGTGGCGCAGTTATTAGGTGCACCGAAAGTATTTGTACAAAACTGGTGCTGTAAAGCTGAGGCACAGAGAGATTTCTGTATTATTGGTGACCCATGGTTATACCCACGGTTATTTTGGGACTTCAACCGTTGCCCAGGTCTGGGTGCACTCCCACTCGGGGTTCAGGTTCTGCTTCAGCTGCCCTGCGGGTCGGGGGCCAGTGTCAGAAAATCCACGCTGCTGTGCTCTGCCTTGGGTGATGTAGGACAGTCTGACTGACAGTGTCCTGCTTGATTTGAGGTCATCTGTAACCGGTTTCTTTTTGTGGGGGGAGATGGCCTGTCAGTACAGTACAGAGCTGTAAAAGCCAAGCTGTGGTTGGGAGGGTTGATGCTGGTCAGTGACTTCTTGGTTTCTGTCCTGGTTTTATTTGGGGGTTAGGGGGGCTATGGTGGCAGCTTCTGTAGGAAACCCTCTGTCCAGTGGACTTGGCCGGGCCTAGGGCGGACCTGCTGCTGGCCAAGGCCGAGCCAATTGGTAGCAGAATGTTTCCTGATAACGCCTCTGCGATAACGTATTTAAGAAGGGGAGAAATAAAAAAAAAAAAAAAAAAAAAAAAAAAAAAAAAAAAAAAG
>WHYT01014162.1:17297-39847 GCA_009806455.1 Tetrax tetrax
TTTTTTTTTTTTTTTCCAAGACCCAATCCTGTGAACAAATCAGGATTTTTGTTAATTACCCGTGTCTCTGTATGCAAACCTTGTTTTCTTCTCTGCTCCTCTTCCACACTTATCCTGATGGTTTGTGCCGCGGTTTCTTGCAGTGTGTGCCGGCACCGAGAACAAGCTGAGCTCCCTCTCTGACCTGGAGCAGCAGTACCGGGCCCTGCGCAAGTACTATGAGAACTGCGAGGTAGTTATGGGCAACCTGGAAATCACCAGCATTGAGCACAACCGAGACCTCTCCTTCCTCCGGGTAAGCAATCTTTTTTTTTTTTTTTTACTTCCTTCTGTGTTTTAGGGGAGTAACTACAGGTGCTGGACTGGAGAAGGGCAATTCTCTTTCCCACCAGCTCTACTGCGATATAAGAGGATGATAAAATGTCACAGATGTACAGAAAACAAGAGCGATGTCATTGCTGTGACAGATGCTCTGAGTATGCGTCGTTTAAATTTATCCAGGGCTTGGGGGGAAAGCCATGTCACTGCACAGAAAGGTGACACCTCCCAGGTCTCTATCAGTGTATATTGCCAGCGGGTACGGAGCAGGTAAGGTTAAGGTCGGAGAATCGTGCAGAGAAGTACAGGAGGCTTGCAGAAGCTAGTTCTAATAAAATGCTGGTTGATAGATTAAGCAAGGAAAGAATTCTGGGCAGTGTTTGTGGAGCATTTAAGAAAAAGAAAAAAGTTATTTCGGAATGAACATAAAACCTTCTTCGTGTACGAGACTGGAGTTATGAGCCTAATTGAATCTCCAGCATCCAGGGGAGGTCTGGGATAGATGAAGACTGTCCTGCCACAGTGGAGCCTGGGTTGTGCGCTCCCTCAGCCCTCCTTACGTCAAATATTGAGTAAATAACATGCTTCTGGGTTTGTGAAGGAACATTTCAGCGTGGTTTGTGTGTTCCCTGTTAATGTGTTAGCAACCACAAGGAGGGAGAATGAATGCAAATTAAAATAATTTAAGCCCATTCTTATTTGGCATTTCAAAATTGATTATATTTGAAGAAATATTGCAGTAAAGGAATAGTGCCCATTGCACTCAGCTGGGCATCTGAGATGCTGCAGAAAATGTGGCTGCAACAATGGAAGAAACTGGGATGTAGGTGTGAGGGCTGTGGGAGAAAAGGTGGCCCCTGGCAGCGTGGTTGCAGCTTGCTGGTCGTACTCTCCAGCAGAAGTTGTCAAGCCATGGCACAGATATGGCTTTACACTGCTTGTATCATATGGTATCGCTCGCAGATACTTCTGCAGAATGCTTATGTCACTTTTCAAGATACATGTCTGTGTGTAACCGATATTTTCTTAAAAAGCACATAGAGGGAGCGACAGGTTTAGATCCGGCAGCAGGAAGAGAGTGTCAGGAGTCAGCCCTGGCAGGTTGTGTTACACTGTCATTTGGTGTGCTGGGTCTCGGGTGAGCCTGATGCTCACTTTCAGTTTGTGAAAATGTGAACTTGCCATTACGGGTTCCAACAAAGGCAGAGCAGATTCTCCGACAGCATGTTCAGCTGCACTTCAGATAAAATTTGTTGGAGATTTCCCAGGCTTTCCACTCTATACGTTGGCCTATATTTAAGCATATACCAGGCTGCGAAAAGATCTGCAAGCGAAGTTCAGCTACCAGATACGTCTGGAGTAAAGTTTGGGGTGCTAATTACACTCAGACTAACAGGTTGCCTGTTAATTTGAGCGACGAATGCCTAGGAAGTAAATGCTATCTATACATTTCACAGTTGTGACAGGTGGGGAAAACACATATGCTTGTGCTCTGAAATAGATACAGGCTCAGTGCAGCTGGACTGACTGGTTTCCCACTGCGTTAGGCAGCAGATAGATACCTCCTGTGCGGGCAGGATCCCTGCACTGATTCAGACATCGCTAGAGTTTCACATGCCTCCTGAAACTCCTGACTGGGCCTTTGAATTGCTTGAATTCATCATTGCAAAGCTTGAATTCATCACGGACAGTTCGACGCTTCGACTTTCCTTCCTTCCTCCTTACGCTGCCTGCTGGTAGGTAGGGAAAGCAAATTATGAGGAAATTAGGGAATTAACGTTCCTTGCGGAGAGCTGCCGTAAGCAGAGTAAAATATTGGTGGAAAGTGGGCAGTAAAATCAGCAAATGAGAGGAAGAAAGAAGGGACCTGTGTAGTAAATGAAGGTTGTTCAGTCACTTGTGCTTTTTGATGACAGTTACTGTCGCTTTTTTATTAGTTTTATTACTTCTCTTACCTGAGAGTGCCCTCTCGCAGATGTCTCAGCAAAAAGCAGAACTTGAAACAAAATCCAGCAAAAACTGGAAGTCTAGTTAATATGATAAATTGTAGTCATTAAAATAGAAAAACCAAACAGAGGAGAACATGTTCTTGGTGAGGCAAATAAATAAATGTTGGCAAATTTACACCAGGAGTTCGACATTTGTTAGTTAGGCAGTATTACTTTTTTTAACTCATTGTACAAGGTGATATTCTTCCAGCCTGCTCCAATTTTTCTTAGTCTCTGTTGCAATAATTGCCCCGTTTCTCCACTGAACAGATCTCAGGTAGGGAGTTGACCTACCCTTGGGTTATCTGTACGTCCGGCTGATGAGTACCGTGGCTTTGTGTGGCTGCCTGCATTCTCGTTAGCGCTCAGCTTAACTGGGCAGCCTCTCTCTCCAGGACAGAGGGAAGACCTAGTGAGCTGGGCATGCTGAGCCTTTTTATCATGTAGTAATAAATGAATACCATAAATGAATTGACGTGAAAAAAAACCCATAATTTTATTTACCCTGCAGAGGAACGTTAAAAGATCAGCATCTCATCTCTCATGTTTAGACATTTATTCGCTAAGTAGATTTGCTTTATGTCCATGAGTTAGCTCTCTGTATATCTGTTGATTAAGACTAAAAAGGGCTGCCTGTGACCTGAAGAAAATGCTCAACCACTTAAACTTCCAGGCCTGCAAGCGAGCGCATGGCTTTGGGGTCGTGAGGAGCTTCATTCATGTAAAAAGGGGCTACCCACACTAGTGTGTTTTTTCCTACCATTTTCCTATGTGTGCAGAAGAGGAGTAAAAATCTCCTCATTTAGTTTTATGTATTTTATTTTTGCTTCTGGTTGTGTTATAGTCTTGATATTGCTTGTCTGTGGCTGGCCAAAACAAGGGTGAGCAACTGCGATGTGAGGTTGTCCTCTGCGTGTGCTACCGTCCAGCTCCATCAGCTCTGTTCCTGCTGCTCGGCGCTTCCCCGCACCGTGGCTGCAATGGGAGTCCTGGCAGAGGGAAGGAGCGCTCGGTAGGAGGAAGAAAAATATGTCTAAGCCTGAGCGCTGGGAACTACAACATGGTTCTGACTGTGGGCTGATAGCCTGTTCTCTTTATTACTGTTCTGAGGCTCAGCCTACTCACAGAAAATGTACACAGGGTAATTCAGTCATTGAAGTGCCACCACTACATGCTGCAGCAATGAAATGAGGATTAGGTGAATATGGTGCCTTGCTACTGGAGCGGCAGCTCCCATCGTGGCCAAGGCAGTCTCTCTGCTGGCGTAGGCTGCGGTGAGGAAAGACACTTACTGTTTCCAGGAGCATGATTGAAATGGGCAGGACAAGTAATTGCGTGGAAGACAGACCCCAAGATCTCCCTTGTCCCTGCCGCGTGTCAAGGCTCACCTAGGAAGTCAGCAGTGATGGTGGGGAAGAGGTCAGGCTCCGTCTCCCACTACTGCCCAAGGCACCACCATCCTTTAGCTAATTGCACGGGCTGGGTTTTTGCTCCGTGAAAGCAGTTAAGCTGATGGGCAGGTATGTGTCTGGAGTCTCGTCAAGGCTAGAGCTGAGATTTATTTCCCTGGTTTGGATTTTGGAAAAGAGCTTGAGAAAAACTCAGATCACGCACTGGTTCATATTGCAAACGACTGTTTGGTTTCAGACGCAGCAACCTACTTTAGTGTCACTTGGCAAAGCTGACAGTTTGTATTGTGGACAGTTCTTATTTCTTAATAGCATCTCCGTATTCAATTTTCAAAATAAAATACAGAATTAGTGTATCACAGAAAAATCTTCGGCAAGCACTCTTGTTCTGTTTAACACATTTGGTAAATGAGAGTTATCTTTGACTAATCCCCAGGCTTTTAGCAATTCAGTCAGTGAATTGTCGTCTTGCGCCTGGATTTTATTTAACCAATTCAGATTATTTATTTTTGAAGACATGACCAAAGTTCTGTGCTGTTGCCTGCAATAACTCTCCTAAATGATTATGAAACTTATTGCTAAGTGCAATCAACAGCCTTCGAAAATGATCTGCCACAGCTTTATAAATTCTTTTTTCATTTACCTCTCTAGTGCCTGTGTAGCACCCTCAGCCACAGCTACGTTGGCAGCTATCTGCCTGCGGTTGAACAGGGTGGGCGTTTCGCGGTGGGCAGCTTTACAGCCGCTGCAGTTACCGCGAAGATGTATAGCCCCAGCTTCCCTTTGTCAGCATCCATAACTGCATGCTCGCTGGAAACTGGCGCCGGTCTGTACTTACCGCTTTCTTTACAATCACATTTAGACTTTGTGGCAGATGGAATCCGGGGGTAAAAAGCTTTTTGGTCTTTTATAGCAAAACGGGTCTAAGCAGACCCTTCTGAAAGCCCAAGTGGTAGAGCTCAGCAGAGACGTCGGCACGGAAGGCCTGAACAGACGTGTTGGGAAGGGGAGTGCAGAGACGGGAGGGTGTTGCCTTGTCCGGTTTGCTCGGCAGATCCCTGTGATGATACATATGGCTCCTGAAGGCCTGGCAGCACAGCTCTGCGTACTCCTCTGCAGCAAAATGGTATCTTAAGTCCCAGCTAACAAGCTTCGGTAGGGTCCCAGCTCAGCAGAAATGTGTAGTGCCTGTCAAGAGTCCCCACAAAGAGATGCTACAGGGTGGCTGTGCTTATGTGGGAGGGGGCTTTTCCCTACAAGTGCTTGGAAAACATTGCAGTCTGGCCCTACGCCAGCACAGGGATTTTAGAGGGGTTTGTTGGGCAAAGCTGCCCTGTAAGCATTTGTCCCACAGTGAGTTGCACCAGGAGAGCCTCGCCAGCATGGGTTTCGTCCTTGGCTGGCAAGAGGCTAGGTGGCCTCCAGGTAATTACAGACCTGGAAATCAAATAGGTGTATTTATCTATTTGTAATTGCTCTGCCAGGACTTTACCCATTAGAAAACGAAGCATAAAGAGCCTAATGGTGTGCCAGCAGTGGCATGAGAGGCAGGGCTGTGCGTGCCACAGAAATCCAGGTGGAAAGAAGACACCTCCAACTTGCTATATGGATCTGGCTAGGGCATCCTGCACATGCAGCAATAAACACAACTGCTGTGCTGGGTGGGTTACAAGAGGCCAGCGGCATGCCAGGCCGTGCTTCTGGTGTGGATAAAATGTTTTATGCTGGCTGTGATCAGCCACCAACTGTGCTGGAGGAACCTGAGCTGTGTTGAGGGTAAGTAGGGTCTCAAACTCAGAGGGTGGGGCGGGAGCAGAGGCAAACTGCAAAAAGTGTGTGTGATACAGCTCTAGGAGGACAGCTGCTTCTGCCATTTCCTGTTGCTTTTGCAGAAACAGTAGCCTGAAATAATCCCAGCGTTTTAAACTGATTTCAGAATGGCCAGGGTGTATTGATTGCCAAGGTGAGAAACAGCCCAAATTTGTGGGATCTTCCAGGCCTGTCCTTTGGTGAAATGGGAAGCCCGTGCTGCAGCTGCAGGGAAGAGCAGGGTGCCGGATGCTATTATGGTAATTGATGAGATGATAACAAAGCTAGCAGTTCCGCCAACCTCAAGGCAGGGATCAGCATTTCTGGAATGTTTCCAAAGCAGCACTCTCCCCCTCTCTGAAGATCGTGCTGTCTCACTCATCTCCCTTGCTGCTGACCAGCCAGCGGTGTTCAGGTTGCTCTCATCCCGTGATGTGTGGGACAGCTCCTGGGTGTTTGGTGCCTGCTCTCTGCTATTGAAGATGAGTATTACATGCCACGTAGTCTCCAGCATAATCTCACCGGGCTCCATCCTGACTCCACTGCTCCCAGAGCCTCCCCAGCTGGTAGGTAAAAGGTCTCCAGTGCTTTGTGGCCTAAATTTGTTCAGAGGTGTTAAATTATTTTTGTGCTTCAGTTGTGTTCCCCTTCATGACTTGCTGATAAGACAGCATGCATGTCTCTGCGGTGTCTACTGTTCTGTGCTCTGTTGGGCATCAGTAATGCAGGTGTGTCCTTGTAGCGCTGCGGACTGCCCTTAGCTGCCTCTGCCTCCCTTCCTCAGATGCTCAAAACCCCCTTTTCAATAGCCTGGCTGGTTTCAACCCAGTTTTGGTAGATACAGAACACAGTGCCGCTCGATTCATGCCTCTGCCAAGGCCTCTTTGGTGTAAGCCTCTAGCTGCTGCTGGTGCATCTCCTCTGCTAGATGCAGCAGCACAGGGACCCTGCTCACACCTCCCATTCCTTCTTCCTTCCCCCCGCAAAAGCTGCCTGTGTGGCCGCCAGCCTCCCATCTGCCTTCCTCCTTGCCTTTCTGCCAACACGTCCCCCTTGCACCTGGCCACTCTTGCCTACTCAGGGACGCAAATAATCCCGGGTGGCTGACAACCGCCCTGCACTTGATGTGCCACCGCTGTGGTGGCTGCTCCCTCCCAACTGACCTCAGTGGAGCTGCAGAGCTTTGAGGGGTGACCCCGAGCCCTCTCCCCACCTTCCACCTCCTCCTCACCCCGCCGTAGTGGCCTCACTTGCTGTGTAGCTATTTTTGTCTGGCTCTTGCACAGCCTTTTTTAAAATATTGTTTACAAACCTGGCAGCTTGTTCTCTTGAAGTAGCTAATGCTTTTGCTAGCTCCCCACAGCTAGATCTTGACCCAGGTTTTATGCTCCTTCCAGCCCTATTCTTTTATTTTCATGGTTGTCATTGCAACAAGCAGAATAACTGGGCTAGGAGGCTCCTTTCTCTTCCATGCACAACACCAACCTCTCATCCCTAAAATAAATCAGAAAATCAGCTTGCGCAACCTCTCTTTCTGCTCTCGTCCTTTCCTTACCAGCAAGCAACCCAGATCAGCTCTGCAATGGAGTTCGGGCTTTGCTTTTGGCTGAGAGAAACTGAAAGACTGTGCAAGCTGGTACCCTTCTGCTTAAATTAATTTTTAGCTGCTTTAAGACAAACATAGAAGAGAATTAATATACAATTAATCCTTGAGCTGGGTTTGCCAAGCCATAACCAAATATGTGTACATTAGCTACTGCTCCCTTAATTTAGCAGTTATTTTTAGTGGCTTCATATGAAAGATAGAGTTTGAAGTAACCACTTGTGTTTAGGGACAGAGTTGCATGCTGTGAAAATGCAGGCTCCTGTTTTGGCGCAGGGATGACTGTGAAGTGGCCCTTTGTGTCTGTTTGTAGCAGGTGCTGTGTGACCCCTCCAGGAAGCAGTTTTTTGGGGAGGTTGTAATGGAGGAGGGCTGTGGATGATGGCCTTTTCCAGGGGAGCCTGGGCCTGCTGGGGATAGTACTGAGCTGCTTGTCACGTCCTGTCTGCCGCAGGGCTGCTCTCCAGAGTGCTGCCGAAGCTGCCGGAGGCACGAGCAGCTATGTTCCCTTGTGTCCACGTTCCTGTGATCGATTTGCTGTATAAAACAGGCACTGTTATCTGTGTGGAGTGACTAGCAGGTGGTGTTAAGAAGCTCTTCACTGACACACATGTACCCCCGTGCATGGGGAGTTCAGAGAGGCTCCCCCACCAGGACTTGAGGAGAACACGGGGATGGATCCCAACCTGGGGCTTCATTTCCCCCTTCGTTGTGTGGCAGCGGCCAAGAGCTTCTCCAGTTCTCCCACAGCCTCTACCTGTCCCCCCTTCAGTTGTGGGAAGCATACTTCAATTGTATCACGTGTGAAGATGAGAGGTAAAGATTTGAAGGGTGATTAAGGAGTCTCTTTAAATTGTCTTTTAGCATTTTCCTTTCAGCTCCCATTGTACGGGAGGCACCCCACCTCCAGCCGCCCGGGAAGCCTGTCTGATGCATGTGCGTGGCAGCGGTAGCAACTCTGGAGCAGGAGAGAGATAAAAGAAGCCTGACTTAAATTATTCAGAGTAACCCAGACCCAGGCACATGCTCAAGATCAGTAATATCCTTTCTGCTTGCTATCCTGTTTTTGCGGGTGCAGCGAAGCCACCCTTCGTTAGGCAGAGCAGAGCGCCGGGGAGGTGATGTGGGGTGGCTCCCCCATGCCCAGGGGCTGCGCTGGTCCTCCTTGCAATGAGGTGGGGGTCTGTCTTTCTTGCTGCTCCTGCTGAACCTCAGGAGCCTCTCTGGCAGCTTTTGGGTGCTGCAGGAGTGCCTGCAAGGCCAGGTGGGCTTAGGAGGCACAACATGGAAGTGTTCCTGCTTGTGACAAGGTGCCAGCCACAGCTGCAAGTGATGTTTGCTGTTTGACAGTATTGCCATCCCCTTCCTAGCCCCATTTCTGGGAGATCATGAGGTGTGAGAGGCCCCAGTACCAAAAATCTGCCCAGGACTCAGAGTTCACTGCTCCAGGTGGAGTGCTTTCCAGGTTTGGCAGAGGTAACATGGTGGATGAGTGCCAGCTGGCAACAGCTCAGGCTGGGCAGCATATGGAGGATGTTAGTGGTAGGGGAAAGCGTTTGGAAGAGCTGGCAAAGTCTACCATCACCCCAGGAATGTCCTGGACAGGTCTGGAGACCCTTCACTTAAACTGTTAAGCAGTCTGCAAAATGGATGTGTTCCTGTGTTTTGGTCACTAAGCACCAGTAACAGCCAGGAAGACCTTTCTTCTCCTCCTCTGTAACACAGGTCTCGTTCCCTTCCTGACAGCCGCCTTATACGGGGCTGTATTTTGGGGTACGCGCTGACCCCAGGCGTTGCCTCCGTGATCAACGTGTGCGGGTGGAAGCACGTTACTCCTTGGGCAATGTCTGCAGGGCATCTTTGATGTGCAGGTAAACCTCCTTCCTCACGCCGCCCTGTGTTAGTGTGGGCTAGTGCCTGGGCCAGCACTGTCACCTCACTTGTCCCCTGTATGACCTGCCACTGCCTGTGCATGGCTGGCCAAATGCCTGACGAACTGGTGGTGCTTTTCAGCTGGTCCTGGCACCCAGAAGCTTGGCCACCAGCGAACATACGGATCGGGAGTTGAATTCTTAACGTGAACAAAAGCAACTGTTGAGATTCATGGCTCTGTCTAAGCTTGTTATTTTTTTTAATTAAATACAGACTATTAAACTGTTTCTTTTCCTATTGTTTAGTGTCTTGTCAGACTCTTCCTTCTGTCTGTCCATGACAGGGTCTGACACTGTCAGCTCCTGCGTGTCTGCAAAATACGTGTGGCTGAGCCAGAACCCAGAGGCTGCTGTGATGGGTACTAAAAAAAGCTGGTAGTGGAAAGAGGACATTATTAAAAATAAAACAGTGCAAGCCTTCTTAATTAGGTGTTGTTTCTCTTAGAAGCTGATTTTCCCTCTAGGCGAGTGAAACCAATTATGCTCTCCCTTTCAACCACCTTATGCTGTTAATGATTTTACTCTTGTAAATGTAAACCTCTCCCTTATCGATAGGATTGGAAATGATGGCCTAATTGAAGCCAGACTAAAGCAAACAACGGAGTAAAGTTAAACTAAACAACAGAAGAAAAAACCTGGTTGCAAACACTTTTAAGTTACAAATGGATTTGCTAGGTTATAAATGAGTTGATTAATTCCAACCAGAGAAAGAAAGGTTATTTGGCATAAATGGTGAGTGTAATGAGTTTTCAGGCTTAGTCCAAACCCTGGCTAGGAGACAGCATAAACTCCACCGGTTCATGCTGTTCACTGAGAAGCCTTGCTCAAGTGTCGTTAAGATTTATTTATTCTGCTCTTTGTCCACCTGCCCTCTCAAATCTTTCCATGGAACAGAGATTGGAGTCGGGAGGCAAAGGTGAGGTATAGATAGGCATATAGATACATAAGTAATGGTGGAATAGCACCTTGTGCCAAGTGGAAATATTTTATACTTTCCTTTGAGGGACATTTTCTGGTTTTCTGAGCAATTAGGCAATATGTTGCCAATTTTTCCTCTAGCTCTCCCTCCCTCCCATCCCATTTTACTATGGAATGAAATGAAATGAAATCAAACAAACGGACTGTCAGCTGAATAATCTTGCATTGTAATACACTGACTCAGAGTCCTGGATCAATGGGCTTGAATTGCTGTTAAAAGCCGTATGAAAGGGAAAGCAAAGTCTTTTGCTGTAAGCTGTGTCAAGGGGTGGAGGAGCAGCGGGACGAACGGAGGCTTAGCCAACAGTTTTTGTGCTAAGTCGGATCAATTTTAAAGGTTTCCTCTGTAGATGCCTTCCCGGAGGGCTTTTACAGTTCAGAAATGTCAGCACAATTGTGCAGATTGCAGCATTTAGCAACAGCAACGCTCCCACCCCAAACCTGATACTAGCGCTGGGCCATGTAATTATGGCCCTTGTGAGTTGCACGGGCATCCTGCGTAGGTGCCTAGGAAGGCTGGGGCGGAGGGAGAAATGCCTTCCTGAGTGTCCGCCTCAAAAATAGCATGTCACGGGAGCGGTCACAAGGATGCATCCTAGCGAAATCTGCTCGGTCGTGTGGGGCTGGTCTGAGGAGCCAGGGAGGCTGGAGCTGGCTGGGGGTTGGTAGCGGATGTGTCTTTCTGGGGTTGAGGATGGGTTTGCCCCACCTGAGCAGCTAGCAGGAACACCTCTGTTAGCCACTTACGGTGCACAGTGAGAGCTGGCTCGAGTGCTGAACCCGACGGGGTATGAAATCAGGTACCCCTGATTGCTCAGGTGAGGTGTCCCCAGTGTCGAATATCATCACGGAAAGGTGGAATCAGGATGTTTTTGTGAAAGCAATGAGGACCTAGTTCAAGGCAGTACTGCAGGTGGTTAAGTGGAACTGATCTCATCGGCTTCTAGTATTTGTGTTTGGAGTTAAGTAGAAGGGTGATAGCGTCTGCATGCTGCATTGAATAGCACGTAGTGTTTCTTTTCCCCCTTTTGTGGTCGTTACTCCTGCCAGAGAGCAAGAATGAAGTCCTCTGAGTACTGTCTGAACATAATAGACTTGAAAATGTTAAAAAGCAGAGTAGAAAGATCATGCTGATTTTGACAAACCAGCTCTGTGCTGTGCAGGAAAAATAATAGTAATAGCTTATTGTTGCTCACTGGAGGGAGAGGTTATACCAAAAAAACCACATTTTTGTAAGAGAATTTATGTTCTTACTTTAAGAAAACAACTTTAATGAGACCAAGATGGAGACAAGACCCTCACAGTAGATGCTGTTCAGTTGGAATAGGATGGAAGGGACATAACCAGTGGTGCAAGAGCTGGAATGGTGGCCAAAGCCTGATGTTGCCACTCATTCTGGTTCTGATGTTTTGGGATGGATTCAGATCCCCAAAGAAGCTGTGAAACACTATAAATAGTTTTGTAATTCTGGATAATGATGGTGATAGAGGAAGTGTCTGCATCTTCCTGCAGGGAAAAACCTGTAAAACACCGAGTAAGAAACCCACTGACAACGGAGGCTACCTGTGAGTGTTTTGCTGCCTCCAAACAGGGAAGCTTGAGATCTGGAACGTCATTGTTTTAAATCCTTTTCATACCAGTGATGCTGGTTTATACACAGAAGAACCCCTCCTGCCTTGAGTTTGGAAGGGGGCTTCTGAAAACAATCCCCAGCTCCATACTCATCGGCTTCCCCTCCAGAAAAGGCTGAAGGGCAGAGGAGAGTGAACGGGATGGTGAGGCATGTGTCATATTGCTGCTGTAAATCAAAAGTAACAACCCTGTGTAATACATATCTCAGCAATAATAGTGAAAGTTCATCCTTCAAAAGTACGGTGCAGAGTAACGGCCTAAGAAAGGAAAATCCATAATGAATATCAGGGAATTAACGATTGTCTCTGCAAAAGTGTGGAGTAACCTCTTTGAGAGGTTTGGATTCCTTTCAAACCCGATGAGTGATCAACGAGAACAAAATATATCTGCTTTAAGGAGCTGTCTTGCTTTGATATGCGTGTGGAAAACCTGATCTAATAGGTGGTATAGACTGCTGTCACTTTTGAAATACCATTTTTACTTTGTTTGGAATCTGGTGAGTTTTTAGGGAAAAGGAAGAAGAGAGGAAGTACGCTGTGCGGACGGGTTACCCTTCCGCTCTCTGAGCCGGCGAGCTCGAAGCAGAACATCCCTGCTGCTGTGACAGGCAGTCTCTGCAGACTGCTGATGTGAATGTGTGTGTGTTTCATCTGCTGTGCAACCTCCGTTATCTTCAGGTTGTTTGGAAAAGGTTCTTGTAGTTGAAGGCTCAGAAGATGATTAAGGAAAAACAAAAGACAACTGCAAACCTATGTCCTACCTGAATTTCTGTCCCATTTGTGTGATGTTCTCTTGAGCAGGTGGTGCCTTGCCTTACCTTGCCTAAAACAGGGACGCTGATTAAAACCAGCCAGGAATCCCTAAGGCAGGGCACTGCAGAAAAGGGATGGGGTGAATTTCAGTTCTCAGTAATTGTCAGAGGTGTGCAAGCAGAGAGGAATAAGAGGAAAATAGTTGCTAATATTTATGCTGTGTTAAAACTACTGTAGAGAACAGAGAGCACCACGCGGCTTAAACCTAAAATGTTTTGCTGGCATTTGTTGCAGTCACAGTTATCTGGTGGGTGACTGGGTACCTCCTTCCCTGCCTCCTCTGCCAGTTTGTTTCCTGAAGATGCCGGTGTTTGTAATTGAGGCCAGGTGAGGTCCATCAATTTAGCAAACAGAAAGCTGATCCCAGCCGTGCTGTCAATTAGCTCTGGTGCCCGGCATCTGCGTGGCCGGAGGTTACAGCGGCAGTGCTCAGTAATGACGGCGGGTGCTGAAACACGCTCCCCTGTCAGCTAATCATTTCAGTGCCAAAGTAATCATTTGATCTCAGCAGAACAGCTGGTTTTAAACTATGGGTTATCCGCTACTTCATCTCCTCACTTAGCTGCGGAGCTGATTTGTTTCCACCGTAGATCAATTATACCCCCAAAACAACACTCGGTTCCCTTCTGTGTCATGTGAAATGAAGATAAAGAGGATTCAGGAGCTAACGATAGATCTTCCATTACAGACCCTTCGTCCCTGCACATAAATACCCATCGCCGGGGAGTGAGTATTCGTTCTTCCTTGTAGCCAGCCGTGCTCATTTCATTAGGATACAATGAATTATTTTAGCAGAACAATGCATAAATAAGAAAAAAATGTGGTTAAAAGGGCATTTATTTCTTGTGCTGCTTGTAAGCGTCCCTGGTTGGGTGACACTGAAATCACTCAAACTGATCAAATGTAAAATCAAATATGTATGGTTAGAGCCTGTTGGGAAGTAATTGGTAATGTGTGTAAGGAAATCCAGTCCTTCCAAAGCAAGTGTGCTCAGGTGATCTTTTCCTTGATGATGTTACAGCCTTTGGATCAAAAATTTCTCCCTTACTGGCCACTGAAATAGAGAAATTTTGTTTCATTTACAATGAAGACCCCTCACCTTGCAAATTTATGTGGCGCGTACTCAGACGGTGCATGCCCAGACTGTGCTGAAGAAATGGCTGAGTCCCGAAATTGTGAAATGATGACATCACTGCAGGTGTTCCTAGTGGGGAAACCAGCATTTCTGTGGGCAGGGTATGTCCAGCACATGTAAATCTGTATCTACATCAATCTGTTTGCAACTTTTGCGGCAGTCCTGATGGTGTCTGCTTTGGGATCGATTCAGCTTGTGTCGGTGGGTGTGCGACTGAGCGGTGTAGGGCTGAATAGAGCTGGCTGGAATTCTTCAGAAAGTCAATTTTGGTAAAATGTCAAAATACCATTTTGCTTTGACTTCATAATCCTGGTATTTGACCAAAATGGTGTTGGTTTTATTTAATAGAAGACATAATTAATAAGTATGCTTTTCCCCCTAGTTCTTCCTGCTGCAAGCGTTTGACCCTGTGCGCTTGGTGTTTTCTTTGGTGTTCCTGAGATGGGAGTGAAATGCTTGTTCAGCATCGATGGGAAATATTGGGTGTACGGCTCATTTACCTCAACATTATGTTTTCAGGATGCAGAGCTTTAACGCGTGTGGTTCCTGGCGTGAGTGGGTGCTTTTCTGCGCACTCGGCTCCGTGTACTTTTGGTCACCTTTTCCTGCTTCCGTAAGAAAAATGCAGCTCAGTAAGACAGCATGCGAGGAAACCCGGGGGTGCTGCGGGAACAAGGAGCTGGCGTGGGGGGTCTGTATTTCGTGGGGGGGCTGTGTTGTGTGCTGCAGCGCAGGCACCCGCGCCCCGGGGGCCGGATGGAGAGGGAACAGCTTGCGTCAGGAAAAACGCCCCTTCCTCCATCCATGTGCACCTGGTTTGATGTTTTTGGTATTTTTTCTTGTTCTTTGATTTCCATTACAGCAGTGTAAGATACCTGGGTTGTGCAGTGGAGATCCTGGTGTGGATCCATGGCTGATGTCTGCACGCTTTTGTGCACCAAGGGGGAGTAAAACTGCCCACAGGTGTATTTCTTTGCTGAAAAAGGATTTTTCAGGTGGCATTTGGAGCAACCTGTGTTACAAATTTTTGTCTCACCTCAGGTAAAACTGTAAGAGTGGTTTCTTACAGCTCTATGCTGGGAGGTGCGGAGCAGCTCTTTCCAAGAGACTTTAGGCACTCGTTCATTTTGGGGCTGGTATCCTCTTGATCCAGCTGGTATCCAGCTTGATCTGCCGGCAATGCGCGTGTGGAAAGATCAGCCCTGAACGGAAAGTAAAAATAAGTTAATGTGCACACACTTGCGCAAACACATTGGAGCCAGCTGGGAGTTACAAAGTTTCTATTTACTTAAATGACACTGAATGGAGTTGACACACTCCCTGAGATTTCCCTTTAAAAAGGGAATAATTTTGATGGCATTCCTGCACCTCAGCTCCTCCCATAGAAGATCACCTTTCTCCAAATGTACCTTCAGATAGTGAGACGTGGTCCTGGTTTTTGGTTTTGCTCCTTTTGAAGTTTGAGATCTTTTAAAGCCCTTGCTGAACTGCTGTACCTGAAGTGTTGAGTTTCAACTCTGACCTCTGGAAATAAATTACGTATCTTTTCATGTCTAATAAGGGCTGGAATTTTGTTAGATGAAGCAACTGGCAGTTTTAGTGTCTAACGCCTGTAACTGTCCCTGCAACTGCGAGGAGCCCAAACCCGACAGCTTCTTTAGCAATTTTTAATTTTTTTTCCTCCTACGAAATTTTAATACTGCATCATGCCATGAATTCATAGCGGATGCAAATATTTATCGGATCTACTGCAGACAATGTTCACTGAATGTTAATTTGCCAGAAGGATGAGTCCCGTTGTGTCTGGTTAGCAGGCACTTCTCAGAAGCAAAATGAGGAGGCCTTCATCCTGAGTTTTGGGATAGCTCCCAGGAAAGGCTCATCTTGTTTCCCTAAATCAAGGTCTCCAGCTCCATCCTCCAGAGACTTCTCGTAGTGCGCCTCTGGGGCTCTCATGGAATAAAAAGGGCTCTTGTCTGATAGTACTTTTAAGAGGCAATTAATTTTCTTAGCCCTCGTTTAACTGGCGGGTAATCGGCCATCATCTCGCTCAATACAAGGCTTTGTTTTTATTTGTTTATTTTTTAATTGAGCTAAATACCTCTTGTGCTTCCCTACTGCCTCTGATCTCTGCTGGAGAGAGCAGATCTTAGCAGCCTGGAACATCACACGTTTCTCTGATGGCTTTCAGCTCCCATATGCTCTGGTTCAGTAGCAGTTTTGGCTGATTGCTGTGACAGCAAAACACCTTTTTTTTTATTTAAGCTACAGCTTTCTAGAAATACGTCTTTGGGCTTAATCAACATAACCTTCAGCGGTTCTTTGAAACCTGGGATCTAAAAGCCATGAATGTCAGAAACACTTTATGGCTTGTGGGAGTCTTTAGCGCTTCTGACAGATAAAAGTGGAGGAGGGAGGAGGAAGCCATCAAAAAAATACACCAAATACAGCCTGGAAGGGGATTTTTGCTGGTAGCTGACAGTTGGGCCCCTGCATTGGAAAGGACAGGCTACAGAAAGAAAAATTTCTGACTAAGAAAGCAAAGGGTAGCGTAGCGCGGAGTGTACCGTGGCGAGCAGCTGGCTGGGTTTCGTACAGGGGGTGCTCCCCAAGCCCCCGGTGTGCGCCGAGCTTAGGCACCCTTTGCTGGCAGAAACAGTCCTCTCCTGAAAGGTCTTTCGGCCGTGAGCCCTGGCAGTTTATTATTAGAATAGTAGTGGTGGTGTTATTTTTAAAAAGAGGAGAAAATGAGAATAAACTGCAGTAAAATGTCAGCAACTGCTGAAAATAGCAACAGTGTCTCTTGGGCGTGTTTGCAGGCAAACAAGCACACGCAGCAGGAGCAGTGCCAGCGTGCGGTTTCCATCAGCTTCAATTACTACCTTAGCCTGTTTTTAAATATTAAAATTTTAATGTTTAATTTTGGATGACGCTGAATAACAAGAATGAAAATATGAAAATTCACATTAAAGTATCGGTTGCAGCAAGCATGTATCAGTAATGTAAGCAGGATGGGACTGAATGGCCACGGTCTTCCAAGAAATCTTTTCTATTTCTCTTGTGTTCCCTGTCTAGACAAGATTTATTAAACAATCCTCTGAAGGGATTGTCCTTCTCCGCTACCTTTTATTAGTGGTGGGAGCCAATTTGAGACTCACTCCGTTGTGCGAGGCGCCGGTTCCCTCGTGTGATTGATGAGTCGGATGGGAAGCGATTAGACTTCTACAAGCCCATGCTGCTTGGAACAATACTACCAGGGAAAAAAACACTGTTCTTTAAATTTCAGATTCATTGCCTATTATTTTCCAGATTCAGTTTCTCTTTCCTCTTCTTGGACGTCTCCTCATTTTTCTAGCTTGCTTCGCAAGATAAGGAGAGAGAGTGGAAGATCTGCGTGGTCCGATAGAGGCAACTGTGGGAGGAAAAGTAGCCAGCTGTTGTGGGCAGTCTTGCTTTTTTGCTTTATCCGTGTTATTTTATTTTATTTTTTTTATGAAGACTGGTTGTGATTTGCTCTTGATCCACTTACCCAGAGGTCTGCCTTCTTTGAAGAGAGGCAATAAACTGGGCAAGCTCGAACAGGGCTGGTAGGAGGAACAGCAGGATGGTTAGGGTCTATGTGCTGTTTCTCTAAATAGAAGGGGGGATGAACCACGATCTCTTATATTGGGGCTGTCAGTGTGAAAGCCCTTTGCCCTCTGCCAAAGACCATTTACTGAATTGCTCCATGGTTTGCATGCGATGGTGGCTGAGCAGAGACTTTTGTCTCAGGGATCCTGGCAAACTTGATACCTGACTATGCGTAACAGGCAGCTTTGCTCCTGCCCGGGACTTGGGTCTGGCCAACCTTGTTATAGGCAGAAATCTAGGTTCCCCATCTCATTCTGGCTCTCACTCAAGCCCCCCACGCACCTTTATCACATGATTGTTCCATCTTACGTTAAGACCTCTGCTCCTTCTCCTCTTCTGGGTGCCTGGCAGGGATTTTAATCCTAGAAATACAAAGTGACAGAGAATCATCCTTGCCTCTAAGATTCCTAATTTAATTCCTCTTGTTTTCATTCAGAGGTTTCCACCTTTTTTTTTTTTTTAAAGTCTTCCTCAGGAGGCCTCTAAAACTCGTCCACTGGAGCAATGGCAAATGGAAACCAGACAGTTGTTTTTCTTTGGCACCTCTGAGAACCACAGATGCAGGCTGAAACGTAGACGCTATACAGCAACCAGTATTACAGTGAACGAGGGAAAAGTCAAGTGAATTTTTTGTTTTAGCTTTAAAACTGGGCTCTTTATGCGTGCACCAGCGCCTTGGAGGACTGTCTCCTGTCGGGGCTGCTACCTGAGGCCAAACCGAGGTGATACCCAGCCCAGCACCTTTGGGGAAAAACATGCTGGAGAGATAAACTGGGAAAGAATTAGAAAAGTCTTTTGAGATTGACCAGAGTGAGAAATCTGGAAAATGTTGCTTTGTGACAACTGAATTTTTTTTTGCTCATCTCTAAGTTCGTAATTTGTTTTAAATAATACGTTCTGGTAAACTACGAAGCAATGAACACCTTGATTTTTGCAGCGTTTTTTTTCCCTTCCCCTTTCTAGCCAGAGCTATTTACTACATGCATTCAAGATTAATACTCAATTTACTTTGGTCAACCAAAAATTGATCTTTTCTTCCCCCATGCTGATATGTTTATTCTTTGAAAACATTCTCCAACCTAATAAGGATAGATTTTTTTTTTTCATGGCATTTTATCAAATCTGCCTTCTCTTTCCTGAGTTAAAATTTGATGGAAGCAGGTTATTCATAAAAATGCAGGTCAATTTTTGTTGTACTGAAAAGAGCTGTTGCCTCCATAAGAAATGTAATAGATGAAACAAAACGGAGATCACAGATGATGTGATAAAATTAGTAAATGTGTGTATCATTGAACTTCATTGAAATTGTTGTAAATGGTGCTGTTACATTGTTTAATTATGTGCAATTAGTCCATTGCTAAGTCCCTGCTGGAGCTTTTTCACTTAAATTTACAATAGGTCGTGCCTAGAGTATTTTTCTCATTACTGTCATGGAGGCACTAATTGAACCGGATCTGGTTTCCCACATTGGCTAGTTTTATCCATGGAAGAACAATTTATTTATGTACAAATAGTTCTTCTTTGCCACATTTAACTGAAGCTCAGAGCAGATGTAGAAGAGATGGAGGAATTTATAGTTTATTAAAGTATTTTCCGTCAAGTGTCATCTGTGAAAGCTGTTTTGGGCATATACAGCAGGAACAACAGAAATGTTGTTTTGTTAAGTCTTGAGAATACTTTTCTTCTGTCCCACAGCCAGCCAGTGTGGTGAAGCTCTGGGAAGCTGTGCAAAAAAAGTCAGCAATGTTGTATTTTTTTTTACGTGCATGCATTGAGAATCCTTCTCCAGAAAACGTGGGAAATGCAATATTTTGGTTTTGCTTCCAGAGGTTTTATGGTTTCTCTTGGAGAACTGAGAAAGAGCTGGGAGCTGCGGAGTGCAGTGGAGAGGTGTTGCTTTTGCAGATGAGCCTGCGGGCAGAAAGGCAAGCAGTGCTTCTGGCCCTTGTGAGGTTGAACTGAGGCCGTTAAGTTGCCCACGCAGGAAAGGTGGCAGAAAGCATGGGAGGTGGAAGAGCTCATCATTTATTTCCAACCTGAAATCCCCCAAATGCCAGAGAAGAATCCAGTCCTTGCAAAGACCGGCATACTGATCTGGTGGATCCAAGGATTTTGCCTTGTTAAGCATTTCAGAGCATTTGGAGGTTTCTTCATATTGATCATCCAAGCTAAACCCGCTCAATAATATGATAAATAATGTATTTGCTGACACTTTTCCCAGCCTGCTCTATATGCGTCTCACATAGGTACGATGTGAGAGCTGAGCATGTGCTTCCCAGAGGTTAGCTTTGCAGATGAGGAGGGCAGCAAGAAAGAAACAGAAAGTTCAGCTGAATCATTTCCTGCGAGCTCAGCCGCCTCGGCATGTGCCAAGGAGAGAAGGAAGTATCTGCTGCAGAGCCTGGTGAAGGCTTCAGGTGGGAGGAGACCTCTCAGGGTAAGAGGTGCATGCCCAGTGCTGTGCAAGGGTACCGGCCTGTGCCTGGACACAGCAGCTCTCTGTTGTGTTTGAGCTTGAACCGATGTGACTTCAGGTTTTAGAAAAGGCAAAACCACTTGAAGCCTTTCTCTGCCTGTCTGTAAACATCAGCTCAGCACAATTTAACGTGTGCACGCTGTACCCGTGGAGGTTGATGGATACAAGGTGCAACTATCTCGCCTCTCTGGGCCAGGATATCCCTTTGCCTCAGCTCCTTTACACATCCTCCACTTTACTCCTGAAAAAAACAGGTGCTTTGTCAGATGGACTGACAGCACACTAAAACTCACGTCAGTGGTTCCCGGCAGGCACAGTACCTGTGCACGTACTGCCTCAGCAAACCCTGCCAGACGCATGCAAGTTTATTCAAAACTGTTTCCATTAGCAGAGGAGTACATTATTTATTATTCCATTTTCCTCTCTGTTTGGAAAGCATTTATCAAATCAATCAGAGAATTTATTAGGTAATTATTATTTTTTCATTATTTGCCTAAGCCTTGGTGTATTTACCCCACACAAATAGAAAAGCGACAAGTAAATGGTGTCAGGAGATTGAAATATCCATTTTCCTCCCTGTAGCGCAGAGGAGGAGCCCAGGAGCAGCTCTGTAGTGCGGCAGCTAGCAATGAAGTTGTGATATATAAGAAGTGACGGCACGCTGTTTGAGTGTCATTTGTCATCTGTGACCTAACAAGATGATGTCTGCTCTGTGCTGGTGTATGGCCAGAGACGGTTCGTGCCCCGTTTCACATGTTTACAAGTGAGGCAACGAGAAGTTCTTAGTCAGTGTGTATGAAAGACCCCAAGCAACTGTGATCCCCAGATTAATCCTGTTTTACAGGGTCCCCTGTGTCTTTGTTAGTTTTCTGTCTCACATGGTGTCTGGTGGCACCTACACCATCTTTGGGTGGTGGTTGTGGCTGGAGCTTCCCAGGGCAATAGCACCCACCATTCTTCAGTCTTTCCTTGAAAAGGGGGTTGGGTTTTTTTGCTCAGACTGGCTCATTTGGTGATTTTGCCAAGGACAGCCTAACAGTGGGTAGCCTAGCTGGCCATCGGGCTTGGGGACCAGGAGCAGCAGGGACAGTGCTACTCCTGGCACCACATTTTGCCATGGAGCCTGCCCCTCCATGCTTTCAGACCCCACATCAGCACTTGGTTTCTGTAGTTTGGGATTTGCTGCTCCCTGACATGCAGTGGTAGGGAGAAAACTTGTTCTTGCAGGATGAGGCTCAGGTGCACAGGGAGCTCCCTAGTGAATGGGGTCACCAAAACGTGATGCTTCCAGTTTCCCAGTGCAGGAAGCTCCTGGGCTGAACTCTGTAATTGGATGAGGGAGAGCGAGGAGGAAGGGGACGAGGAAGTTATAGCAGCACCACGTCAGGTGAACTTAAACTACCGTAAAAAAAATCAATGGTTCCAGACATGCTTCAAGAGCATCCCAAGGTGAGGGGCTGGGGTGGGTTTGGGTTTCAGAGACTTTTCCAAGACGCTGACCCACACAGGCTAAGGGGATTGCTGGGAAGATGACGCTGGAGTTGCGTACATGACCCCTGTACCCCACATCCCCTACTTTATGGGGTTTATTTACTTAAGTAAATGTTGAGTTTCGTTCTCACCAGCTGCCTGCGGTGTCCGAGGCATCCCCGTTGCAATGTTAATGAGAAGGCTTTGCGGTGTGATTTTTCTCCAGGTGACCGGGGTATTCTGAAAAGCACTAAGGGCCACTGAACAAAAATGTATAATGTATAATTAATGCAATGATTGTATAATTTTAGTCCCCCTTTCATCAAAGTTGCAGTACACAGTGCGTGTATTAAATATGACTACAGTGCTGTTTCCCAAGACAGCTGCTGAAGCTGAGGTAGGAAGACCTCGACAGGCTATTGCAGTTAAACATTTTCTTTGCAAAATAAATACAGGCTGTCTTGTGAATAAGAATGAGATTAACGAAAGTCATTAATTAGTATGGCTTTTTAAAAGGAAGCTGTAAATGGAATAATTCACCATGTTACGGCATCTTAATTTTGTTCACTGTGAAACAGTTTTATTTTTTCATTATTTACTCTCTGTTGCCATTAAAAGCTGCTTGTAAGTTCAGAACTTCTTTTTTGGCAGGTCCCTCCTGCCTTTCTACCTTGTCTGTTTTGTTTCCCTGTCATCCGTCGTCCCTCCCAGATTTTGGATAGAGACAGTATTGTAGTTGTGCCCCAGTCATCTTTTCCTCCCTCCGGCCTCCCTCTGTCCCTGCTGGAGTTCCCCTTGGCTGTAGGGTTCAGCTCGGTGACCAAGGCAGCCAGCTTTGACCTGGACTTATCTCATAAATTAGAAAAAGAGATTGCAGGGCTGGAGGTCTCTGAAGCAAGGAGGGCTCAGTATTGCCACTGATTTTCTGTTAGCGTGTGAGCATCACCGGTGCGTGCCGTATCGTAGCATCTGTTGTCAGAAATCCTGACAGCATTCTGGAGACCTGAAATCCTAAAATCGGGCACAAAAAAAGCACAGGGATCCTTTACATTAGCTTTTTAGCCTCACGTTTATTTGTTTTCCTTACGTATTTCAGCTTGGAAACTGTTAAAATACACGTTGTAGGTAGATTAAAATGATCCTTTATGATGGATGGAAGGGGTTAAACTTGAAGTTAAAAAAAAGAAAACTTTTGAGAAGTTGTCTCAGAAATTAAGAAACAGAAAATTGGATGGTTTATTCTCATAGCTTTTCCCTAAGCTTGGGGCAACTTGTTTAAACATTGATTTTTAACATTTATTTTTCTACTGTGGGTGTGGGTTTTTGGTTTTTTTTTGTTTTTTTTTTTTTTTTTTTTCC
>WHYT01014162.1:51263-98678 GCA_009806455.1 Tetrax tetrax
ATCTTAATTTTGTTCACTGTGAAACAGTTTTATTTTTTCATTATTTACTCTCTGTTGCCATTAAAAGCTGCTTGTAAGTTCAGAACTTCTTTTTTGGCAGGTCCCTCCTGCCTTTCTACCTTGTCTATTTTGTTTCCCTGTCATCCGTCGTCCCTCCCAGATTTTGGATAGAGACAGTATTGTAGCTGTGCCCCAGTCATCTTTTCCTCCCTCCGGCCTCCCTCTGTCCCTGCTGGAGTTCCCCATGGCTGTAGGGTTCAGCTCGGTGACCGAGGCAGCCAGCTTTGACCTGGAGTTATCTCATAAATTAGAAAAAGAGATTGCAGGGCTGGAGGTCTCTGAAGCAAGGAGGGCTCAGTATTGCCACTGATTTTCTGTTAGCGTGTGAGCATCACCGGTGCGTGCCGTATCGTAGCATCTGTTGTCAGAAATCCTGACAGCATTCTGGAGACCTGAAATCCTAAAATCGGGCACAAAAAAGCACAGGGATCCTTTACATTAGCTTTTTAGCCTCACATTTATTTGTTTTCCTTACGTATTTCAGCTTGGAAACTGTTAAAATACACGTAGGTAGATTAAAATAATCCTTTATGATGGATGGAAGGGGTTAAACTTGAAGTTAAAAAAGAAAACTTTTGAGAAGTTGTCTCAGAAATTAAGAAACATAAAATTGGATGGTTTATTCTCATAGCTTTTCCCTAAGCTTGGGGCAACTTGTTTAAACATTGATTTTTAACATTTATTTTTCTACTGTGGGTGTGGTGTGTTTTTTTCTCCAGTGGCTTAATTTCCATTCCTTGTCTGGTGTGCCTGTTAATTTTGCATGCTATCACAAGCCTAATTCTTCTCTTTTTCAAATGAATATCATATAAATTAATTGCCATATGATTACCATGTAATTACATCGTGACTCATGACAGTTTAGACAAAGTATCGTAGCTACGTTTTAAGAAATGATAAATGTTTGACTAATGTGTCAGAAAAATGTAAATATATTGTGATTATTGTGGCACTTTCAAGCGCATTAATTCTCTGCCTAGTTTCTGTAAGCTGTCAGTCATTCTGTGGCAAAGCGCAGTCAGTCTGAGCACCTAAATTTATCTGTGTTTAGGCAACGTTTAGCATTTGGAAAGCTTTTTGCACTAAGGGCCTGGGAGGAGGTGCGTGGTCTGAGTTTCTCCCCAGAATCGTGCATGATGCTCTTGAGAGACCTCTGTCTTCCGAGAAAGCTGCCTATTTAATACGTTTATCCTGTTACATGCTTTTAGCTGCCTTTTGCTGTGTTTCACAGCACACACACTCCATTTTATTCCAGCTCAACACTGGGGGCTATCAGTTAGTTTTTACAATTTGGGGGCTGTTCTAGCCTGCCTTGCCTGCTTGGGGCATCTCCGCTGCCCGGGGCTCGACGCTGGCCACGAGACTGAGTGTGCAGTTGCTATTAGTGATCGCAGCCATTTCATCTCTGTCTTTCTCCATCTCTCTCTCATGTTCTCCAGAGGCTCAGAAAAATATAGTTTAGTGCTTTAGCACGCATCTTGGTCTAGTTGGCAACTAAGCCCAGCGTTCTGCCTGCTGCGTTGGCCTGGGGGCTGGCGGTGGGGTGGGACGTTGGTGCTGCAGGACGTTGGGATGGACAGGGATGCAGCAATCCGTGGCTGTGCAGCAAAAGCAAATGCTGTGAGCGATCCAGCTGCTGTTGCTCAGAAAAGCTTGGGTGAGATGAAACCTTGGCTGTCCAGCACTGATGGTACCTTCTGACCCCATCAGTGGGAAAGGGACTTGCTCTGTTAAGGATCAATAAGTGAGGTTCTATCTTCAGTTGAAAATAAGAAGTGTTCTTCATCACATCAACGAAGTTGCTATTCAGTATGTCTTATGGTCAATGTAGACAGGGACAAACCTTTTTAACAGCTGCTCTAAGGTGTCAGACTCCTGTTGATGGCAAAAACATGTTTAGCATCAAATTGCTTAAAATAGCACCTTAAGTTGAAATTGCTCTGGGCTCTGTAAAGGTATTAGGAAACATAACCAACAGCCATGCCACGGAAGTCACTGAAAGCCAGATAATGAATGTTTGCTTTCCGTTATGAATGCCGTCACCGCTGATCTTGTCTTATCACTTCGAGTGAAGGGTCCTTAGCAAGACAGCAAGATTACAAAAGAGCACTTTGCTGTTTTTCAGCTTTCTTCTGTGCTTGTATGTCACCACCGTACAATAAAGCCAGGATAAGGCATGGTTATCTAGACCTACAACGATGGTGTGAGGGCGTTTTGTCTGTGCAGGTGCCAGCGCACTGTTGCAGGGGTTGGGGCTGGGATGCCTCAAGGGCTTATCTCGTCCTCTTCCACTCTGTGTTTGTGCCTTCGCAGCATGCCCCTGGGCCACTTGAGGTGCTCGCTGAGGGTTTAGAAGGGCTGCCTGAACAATTTCAGAGTGGGACAGATCTGATTATAGGTGCCCACCTTGATACTTTGCCCTAGGGATTTATTTTTGTCTGGAATAGGAGGCTAGTTGCTGCTGCTTTCCCAACCAAATTAGGAAGCCCTCAGATGCAGTGATTCACTGAGCTGAGCCAATGGGACAACGTCCTTTGCTCATTTAAGATCCTGGTGCGAGACTAGTAGCAGCTAACAGCAAAGAAATGGGCAGATCCGCAAAATAATAAGCTGCTGAGTTTGTGAGGAGGAGAAGGGCAAGAGAGGTATTTCTAGTGATTTTACAGGCTGGAAATTATCAGCCCCATGACTTAGGATCCCCTTCCTCGGCGATGAGTGAAAACCAAGTTACTCGTTGGCCTCTGGTAGGCTTTAAAAGGGAGGGACTGCAGCTACCGAGGCTGTAGGCATTTCTGAGCCTCCCATTTAGAGCCATCCAGCTGGAAGCCAGTGTCCCCGTGCCCTGTAAACCCACCTCTGCAGAAATTGTTTCCAATCTGGAGCCGCAGTAAAAATGAAATCAAGTCGCCCTAGTTCTGGGAGGGGTGAACTTCAAAAGCCTGCGCAGAGCTCGTTTAAATATTTAGGGAATTGAACGTGGGCAGTTTCTTTCCCCTTCTTCCTCACTCTCCTTTTATTAGCTGAAAAAAGTGAAGAAGAAAATAAATTGAAAGACTTGGTTAATGCAATGTGTGACATTAGAAATTGCCTTAATAATGAAATGCATGATTAGAGCAATTAGAGAAGTAGGATGGAAATGCTGTGTGTGTAGGTAGTGCATGCTTAGCATACACAGCCCTTAAAAAAAGAGCTGATAACCATCCGGGAGTCAAGAAAAGAATTGTGTGTTTTCTTGACTCCAAAACTCTCCTTTGGTGGCCTTTGCTGTGGCCAAAGCCAGGTCACCTTGTCCTCCTGAGTTTAATTTGTGCTGATTGCTAATTTTCTTCTCTCTTATGCTATTTTCATCATGAATCTAGAGTTTCATCCATTCTCACCCCTTTCATTCCCCTGCTCCTGCCCCAGAGATCTGGCAGCATAGCCCTCGAACACCAACACAGGTTGGTCTTGAAATTAAAGTCCCTGTTTGCTTTCCAGAGGTGCGGTAGCTTTGCTCGACCGTAGCAATCACAGGGGTTCATGAGCAGTGGTAGTTTAGATCATCGCTACTGAATGATAGATCATGGGCAAAAGCTCTACTTGCCATCCGGTCGTGTATTACCCTTCCTCGACCGCCGTTCCCACATTTATACTCACAAATATTTTGAAGGTGTATGGTAATGCGTGATTTCTGGTATTAGTGCCAAGTGTCTTGAAGAGATTTCATTTAGATAAATTATCAGCCAGATATGAATAAGTGAGGAGCAATAAATCAAAGAAAATAAACTATTTCAGCCAAATGGGGTTTTCTATATTTGGAGTAGTCCAACAGGAAAAAATATCTTTTGGTTTTTTTTTCGTTTTTAATTGAACGAGAAGGTGATGCTTAAGGCAAAGTAAAAGACATTGGCCCAACGGTGTGTTTAATTACAGTTTTCTGAGCTATTATGCTAGATATACCTTTGAGAAAAGACATTGCTGTTTCAGTGAGTAGACTGAAAATGAGCAGTTCCTAGCAGTTGCCAGTCTGTCCTGCTGAATGTGGTGTATGACTTGCGGGAGGTTTAGATCGTATCCTATGGCTGATGCCACAGATACGTGATCACAGCTCCACGTGAGCCTCAATTGTTTGCATGGAAAAGCAATACTGAAAGAATATTTATGTGCTTGTATCTGTATGTATGTGTAAATCCTGCTGGAAAGCAGCTTACCTGTCCCATCCCCAGAGGATCACCCATCTCAGCAAATCTCTCTTCAGTCATCATGTACCAGAAACTTGAGAACTGCTGATCTGCACCTCAGAGAGTTTTATCCTTCACATCCTGCTGCACTGGACGTGTTTGATGCCACTGGTCAGTGTGGATCACCCCCAGGGGAGTCGTGCCTCCATTTCTCCTCGAAGGGTCTTCCTTTTCTTTCCCTCATTATTTCGTAAATCCAGATCACGTCCTTGGAGTCCCTTTCCTGGGGTGCCATGCCCACAGCTGTTGCCCCAGGAGGCTGTTGCCATTCCAGTTAGCTTTTTCTGTTTCCTCCCATGAAGTAGTGAATTAGGGATTTTTTTAAGCTTCTGTTATTGTTAGGCAATGCTGGTTTTGCCAGGTCAGCATCTTTCACGGAAACCTGTCAATATGGGCTGGGGATTCTGTGCCAGTGCAAACTGAAAACTGATTGCTTTTTGATCTGCAAGTGGCTGAGTGGAAAACACTGTTTGCCAGCTAGATCTATTCACATTACCTCATATGAGCACAGTAGCACTAACATTATGGTAAATGATGTTAAAATGTGAGAAAGGGCTATAAAAGTTAATTCAGTGCGGTATACTGGGTCGCTTTTTTAACGTCGCTGTTAGCATGCGTGATGTGAAGTACACTTAGTTCTCACTGTAGGCAAGGTGCAGAAGTGGATAGCGAAGGCGGAGGGAAAAGGTAAAATCTAGGGTGGTTTTTAACACATCCCTTTGTATTAAATTTGAATGTTCAGAGTGTACTGCTGTAACTTTTTTACATTGTTCCTTAAGAACGTGTTTTCTGGGCTGCCATTTCTCAATGACATGTATTTCTTACTGGTTAGTCCCTGCATTGGTGCAAACTGTGTTATTTTCCCCACAATATGGATGAGCTCACAGTTGTAGCAAATTTTTACTTACAGAGCTCTTGTTTGACCTCGGGAAGGTACGAGCATCATCTTTGTTACAAGCCCAGCGCTGATGGCGAAGGCAACATTTCTGCCGTGCCTCTCCTGGAGATAGTTTAGCGTTTCAGGTATTTCCTATCGCTTTGTGATGCCGGGTGCTGTCAGTTCTCTCTTTGTTTTCTGCTATTGCATTTTCAATTACAAGTGCTTGTCGGTATGTTCTACTGGAGGGCTGTTCTTTAGATTGCTGGGGGTTATGCATAAGCAGGCACAGACGAAGATGCTGTATTAAGTGATAGGATATTCAAGGGCCTCATTTCAGATTTGTGGTGATGAATGAAAGAAGGGTTACAGAACAGGATAGACGTGGGAGTCAGCTCAGCCACAAGAAAATACTTAACACAATAGGAAAGCAGAGAATTAAAAGTAACGTGCTTACTTCAAGTACAGTACTTTCTGTGCAAGAGCTAGCAGTTATTTAAATAGAGGGAATTTAAATTATATTGCCATTTGGCACAATAATGCTTAGTCTAATTTTATCAATTACAGTACCAACCTGTCAGGAGGAATGCTGATTAGGAGGCAGGCTGTTTGGCTGGGGAGTGACTGGCAGGTTCAAGTAGGTGCTAAGCACCTGGTTTTTAGCTTTATTAAATGGAATGTTTTGCTTATAATGTTGCCCAAAGGCTTTCAGGTTTAAAGCAAGCGGCATGGTGTGCGCGCACCTCTGTGCATCCACGTGTACCTTGCTCCAGGAGATCTGGGTAAAGGTAGGAATTCAAGTCTGGAAGAGTCACAAAAAAGGTGCCCCCGGCTGTAGTTTCACTTTCATGTCTGCTGTATGATGCGATCCTTGCGGCCCCGCGCTGCAATTCTTGCAGTACAGTTGTTTTTCCTCCCTGGACTTCAGCTTTCCTCTGCGCCTGGGCAGTGTCAATGCGCGCTGGAGTGAATACTCGGGATTGTTGCCCTTCTTCACCTAAGCCATTGCCCAAAGTTCTGTCTAGCAGTATTTTTGTCTGAGAAAGGAGAGAGATTTTGAAGACAAGCGTTTTAAATGCTTATTTCCCTGTTGCACTTATTTGTATGGAAATTGCTGAGGATTTAGGCAGCCCTGTTACGGTGCACTTTGCTGTGTGCTGGTTTAAGGCATGTCCCCCTCCAGCTGCCTGTCCCACCAGCTCAGGCTGTAGCTACTTTGCTTTGTTGACCAACGTTTTAGTGAAAGCCCACCTCAGTTGGCAGCCAAAGTCAGGAGCCTGGGCACTCCACCTGGAATGTGTCTGGGTTGTCAGCGCTGGCCCCTGGTCACCTTCTGCTGACGCCACTGCTGCAGGCCGTAGCGCAGAAGGGCTGGCTGGACATGTCCAAAGCCTCAAACTGACACAGCAAGACTCATGAGGGGCCATCTGTCACTGCCCAAACCCCTCTTTCTCTGTACGCAGAAGGAATTTCAGAAAATCAGAGGAGGTAATTGCTTTAGTTACTTTTCCAAGCTTCACCCAGCAGTCACTGCTCAGCCTGGCGCGTGCTGTCCTTGCATGGGACCGGGCATTCTCCAGTTACAGGAGCTCTTCCCTTGTATTTCTACTTCTTCCTCTGTTTCTCTGGGGTCTTTTGTTTGCCACGCACGTGCTGTCCCTCACCATGCTGGCAGACCTTCCCCCCACACAGCCGAGACATGGACGTGCCTTTCGTTTTGGTGGCATCTGCCACTCTCCAGTCACGGACTCGGTTGCGTTTCCCATTTATCCCAAAGGAGGGGCAGCGTCTGTCCCCACTGGTCACAACATTTGTTGTCTCCAGGCCTCCTGCCTCCCCGACGGTGGGAGCTGGAAGGTACAGCGTTGGCTGAGGCATGCTGCCATGCATTAAATGGTGGACGTGGAAAGAAATGCCTAATAGCGACAGCTGCCTCTTTTTTCCAGCTCTCTATACAACCTCGTGGGCTTGAATGGGCATTGAATTCCTCTGCCCTGGAAAATAACAATGTCTGGCATGCTGGTGAGGCCTTGATCTTCTGGTGGAAATCACTCTAAATGCTCAGCGTAAGTGTCTGTGTCAAGATGGTTGAGATTTTGCCTGGGTTTTTTCATGTGCTGTGTAAAGGTTGACATTTCTGCTTAAAATTAATAGTGCTATGGGAAGTGTTGGTGGAAAAAAAAAAATCTCTTTGCATGGCAAGTCTGAGGAATCCCCCTTCTGCCATGTTGGTGATTGGAAGGAGTTATGCACAAAGAAGTGAACAGGTTATTGACCGTTTCACATTTCACTTCTACTCCTCAGTTACTGCTCTACAATAAAAGGTAGAAGGCATTCCAACATTGCTTTTGGGTTTTGTTTTGTTTTTTTTTTTTGTTTTTTTTTTCAGGCAGAGCATGTGAATACATACTTGTCATTGTTGAAAACTAAATTTGCTTATTTAATCTTGGCATGAATCTGGCACGGCACTCTCTTGCTTGACCACAACCCTTGTCAAAGAAATGGTGCCGTGACCAAAAAAAATCCAATCAGTTTATGTTCTTTACAGATAAAGGAAAGAGTTGTAGCCAGGGTGTAAAAGGAGGAAGGGCTGTTACAAGGATGCATTTCATTTTGCCTCTTGTCACACCTGTGTAATTGGTAGCTACACAGTTAAAGTGCTGCTTAACCTGCTCTTCACTGGACCTCTCTGCCTGGAGTGCTTTCTCCTGCCTTACTGACTCAAAGTGGAGTCACAGAATTCTAGTGGTGATTAAACTCAGCTTTGTTAGCCCATTCTTGTCCTTGCTTTGGCTCATTCATGCCCCTTGAGATCTTCATTACAGGTCCTGAAGTGGCTGGAGTGTGGTTTGGGTGCCATTGGTGCTGTGGGAAACCTCCGGAGAGCAGGGGAGGTGTGGTGGTTTGGAGATGTGCTGGGCTGCGGGGTGCTGCTCCTTGGTGGGCTGATGGTTGAGTGTTTCCTAATTTTATTTGGGTATCTAAGAACGCCCATCCCAATACTCGCCGTATTAACTTTATCCATTTTACATAATTACTAGAACCACAAAAACATCTATCCTGGTTTTATTCGGATGTATGACAACCTCTATCCTAATATCAATACTGGGCGTACAAGCTCTATTCAAAATAAATGATTTCTAGAATTTCAGCAAGTATTAATTAGCTGATACTGACTGATGCCAGTGGTGGTGTGCCAGGTTTTATCTGCTAAGCAGGTGGCTTCTTGGAGATGGGACCCATAAACTTAATGTTCAGTGTGATTTCAGAGGGAACATAGTCCTGGGCATCTGTGAGTACTGACAGTCTGCACTCAGCTTTCTCCTGTCTTGTGTCAAAGGGTTAAGCAAATACAGAGGCACTCTCAAGCTTGCAACCTGTGTGTTTGAAGAGACTGTTGCTGAAACTACCTCCAGGTTCACCAGGAACAAAATCCGTAGCTTTGTGAAATTCAGTGGAAAATTGTCTTCAAGGAGCATTAACTCAGGTTCTTGGTGAATATCTGTCTTCTTTATTAAGAGAGGAGGAAAAAAATATAAAAAACACCTTTAGATGTTGAAGTTACTTTTTAGTAATTCCCTGTGTTTGAGTTTGTCCACTATCTGGAGTATTTTACTATTTTAGTTATTGCTGCTGAGGCAGAACTAGATTTAGGCTTAATAGTAGGCTCCAGATGGTTTTTGGAGGTGATCACATTTACAGTCCTGAGATTTGTACATGACTGTTTCCCGCTCCGTGCCTTATAGCTAAAACCTGCTCTCTCAAATGCATGCTCCCAGACATGCTTTATGGCGTTTCACGGTTCCTGCAAAGGAAAAGATCTCTTTCTGCAAAGCCTTTGGCACGAGTTTTATCTCCACTAGGTTTTGCCCCACCAGTGTGCGATGACAGTGTAATTTTTTCCCCAGCACTGGGACGTGCATGCGTGCCTCGGTGGCACTGGGCAGCCCTGCTGCCAGGTCTGATGTTGCCGTGTGGGGAGGTGGAATTTTTTTTCTCATCCACTCCTCGTAGCTCCAGTGGGGCCACAGTTTTCCCAAGCTGGCAACGGGAGCTGAGACACCCCGAAAATCAGGCGTTGTATGGCATGCCCAAATGGCAGCTCAGCTGGGGATTGGAAATGGGAGTGACCTCTTTTAAATCGTTTGGTTTGGATTTTATCAAATTATTCTGAGTTACCTGATCTCAAGATGAGACTCTTTGCTGCTCCAGGTCAGGTCACTCTCAGAGGATGATGTAAAAATGCAAGGGACCCTCTGGTTCCCCTCTGTGGAGCCTGGAGCCCCTGCGCAGGTGCCTGCTGCTGCTCTCACCTGCCACAGTGGGGAGAGCTGGGGTCCGTAGCTCCCTTTCTGCTCTGATTTGGACTTAGCTTGATACTGTGTGTGATAGTTTCATTTTAAATGCAGAATTTTTAGGATGCAGAAGTTGTTTCCTGGGGAGATTTGTGCTACCAAAACCTTACTGGGTGCGAGGACCAGTGATGGAGAATAGCGTGAGGGAGCACATGCTTCGTTGTTTCTTTGTACATTTGCTTTTCAGCTCACTTCCATTAAGCTTTTCATTTTTTGCATCTGGTATATTATTTTGCTTTTATTTTAGAAGTGTTCTATGTACAGCTAAACCCACATGAGGATGATCTGTTTTCTCCTTTTTGTTTCTTTCTAAGGCAATAAGACATCTGGCTGCTACTAGCGTGAATTATCAAGTCACATTCTTTTAACCCTCCTCATCATTTTATTTGTAAAGTGCTCACCCGCTGAGATACCAGAGGCCATGTGCAAACAGTTTAAAACAACATTGGGAAATAAATGGCATGGGCAAAAATGATGCGATGTTTTGTAAAGCTGAAAAGCTGCGAGCACTGAAAAGAAGCGTGTTGTTGTGGAGGGGGGAGAGAGAGCTCAGATCAGTGCAGTGTAGCTGCAGGGACTGACACTGACCCTTCTTCCAGAAATTAAGCACAAAGTTCAGCTCTTCAGCTGTGGGTGGTGACCTTGGCGGGCACTGGGACGAGCCTGTAAATCTTCTTCTGAATGTAGCCAGTACTGGAAGAAAAGCTACATCCCTGACCGTTTGGGAGAGACAGTCCCTGGCACTGCTGGGGTGATGTTCACTGTGGGGGTACGCTAGAAAACTTTTAAAAGCTGAGCTTTTCTTCTAGAGGCAGCTGGTGGGGAGACCTTTGTGTGGGTCCATTGGTGTTCAGGATGCACCCGTACCAGTTCTGGGTGCTGGGGCCGACTCTCCGGAAGCTCTGCTAAAAATAAAATGGTGGTAATAAAGCCTGGCTGTCCAAGGAGTGTATATTCATCATGCAAAGCCTTTGCCTTTGCAGGATGAGTAAGGATTGAGGCTAAACAATTGAGCTGGCTGGCTGTGTTTGTGCCACATCTGCCAAATGGCTTGAGTTTTGAAGGAGTGCTGCCAAAAAAAGCCTGAAACAACAACGTGTTGCCAAGATGTTGAACTTTCTATCCTGGTTCCAGCAAATAGAGATATCAAGAAAGAAACAGTGCTGTGCTGATCACTGCGTGTTCGTGATGCTCCTGTTCTCCCTTATTCGTGCGCGAGGGAGCTTGTGGGTGCCCGGATGGCAACACCAGACCGCAGCTCCTTTGGGACCAGCGTGGAGCTCGCCGGAGTCACAAGGCAAGAGATGCGGCCGCGCGTGCGTGATGCTGCGACCTGTGCATGTGGAGATGGGGATATGAGGGGATCGCAGGATGGGAAGGCATCAGCCCCTCTCTGCTGCTTTTCAGCACTGTTTGTTGTCTTGCAGCATGGTCTTGTGCCTTCATGGTATCTCTGCAAAGAACTTCATAGAAAATAAATAGGAGTTTTCATGGAAGATAGGAGGGAATGAACACATCCTTTATCGATATGGTTTGAAAATAACTTGAATGCAGCAGAGTTGCCAGTAGATGAACAGAAATCATCACGGGTTTGAATGGCTGCAAGAGCTGAGCCATCAGTCCCTCTGCCTGGGACTAACGCACTCTGCCCTGAGCACCGTGGGAAGCGGCAGTAGCATCAGAGAGGATAAACGCTGATTTTCCTGGTGCTTTCCCATCTGACAAACCCTTCCAAGTCTCACACCTCACCCAGAAGCGTTAGGACTAACGCAGGGAAGAGCTGAGCAAACGCGAACCCTTCCTGGGAGCAGAGCGCTTGTGTGGAAACCGGTCCCTGCGTCAAAGGGCAGAGAGCTGGGATGGCAGGGGTAGGCGTGGGCAGGAGCCAGGCAGATTTTAGGGGGCAGATGCTAAAAACTCTTCAGTACATTATTGGTAGGGAGGTGGGTGCAGGTGTTGCAGAGACAGGGAGCCTTCAGGAAAGAGTTTAAAAAAAAAAAAATCCTTCATGCCAATTTTCCATCCTCTGGATGTTTATTCAGATGCCACACACTTTTAGTAATTCTCACTGGGACAAATTTAGTCAGGTCCTTCAGGGTTGTCTTGGGTAGAGATGAATGCAAGCACAGGCTTGAGCACTTCAAGGGCTGCTGCCTTCAGCAAATGAGGAATTTTGCCCAGTAACAGCTTGAGCATGAAGATGAGAAATTTGGCTTTGCTGTGGTAGATGGCAGGAGCCTCAGTGGGTAGGTCTGAAAGTGAGGAATTGAATCAACATAGCAAATGAGGGGCATGATTTTAACCAATTGTCTTTCTCTTCAAATGGAAATGGATGGTTTGTTGTACTAAGAAAGATGGAGAAACCTCCTGTGGAAAGCTTGGTAGGTGGATGGGGAGAGTCAGTGCTGTTCGGTGACAGTCTGCTCCCCAAGTGTCTGGGGTCGGACAGCATCACCAGGGCCTCCCCTGTTGTTGTACCAGGGCGCTTTGCTCATATTTCTGCGTTACTACATCGAAAGAGCTGTTTGATTACAAATCGTTGATTGAAGAGCAACAGCCATGGCAGCAAAACAAGGCTGAAAGGAAGTCAGAAATAATCCCAGGATGGAAACTAGGCAGCCCAGTGCCACCGAAAACTGATGCATCCACTATTTCCAGAGATGCAATGCTGTAGGTATTTTGCAACCATTTAAATTAAATTTAAATTAAAATTATTTTAGCCAGGAGGGCAAAAGGGGAAAGGCTGTACAATAACATACAAACCACTTGCACTGATTGAAATACCAAATGAGCAATTTCCAGCCACAAAAATCAAGTGAGTGGACAAAGCAAGCGAGACCTACAAGGCAGGGTAATAATCAAGATGAGTGCTAGAGATAAAAAAGGCTGGCACAGCGTTGTCCTGTCGTGCGCAGGGTTTGTTAGGAGATTCCTAGATGCCGTGAGCATTTACCGGTGCTGCTGTCTAGATGGACTCAGGGTTCTCAAATAGTTATGCCGAGCAACGTCTTTTTTCAAGATGTTGCGAAAAAAAGTGCAAAAAATACTTCTGCTAATTTTTCCTTCGCGTATAAAGTAGCATAAATATGGGGATAAAAACAAAACCAGTTCGTTCTTTTTGCCGTTTTCTCCTTTTTAGCATAATTCCACAATGTGGCTCCAAGTGTTTTAAAGGAGCAATTTATGATTAATTTATTTTTTACACAAATATTTTTCTGATACTTTCCTATTCTAGGCAGCTTTTGGAAAACAAAACCAGTTTGAATTTGAGAGGTAAGAAGTTTAAAATATTTTAAACAAATTGGCTTCTCTAGGACCTTAACTGCCATACTCTCTTGGAATTTTAAACAAAATTGTTTGAATAAAATATATTAAGTCTTTTTTTTTTTTAAATGGAGAAAAACAACCTCTGAAGCAAGCTAGAGAAAAAGAAGATAATAGCACTTGGAAAGCAACCTCTTGGCAAAGAGGAACAAGAGCAGTGGAATAATTTAATTGCTCATCAGCTAATTATACAGTATTATAATGTTAATGTGTCTTCATCATGACAATGTAATAGGTATAGATTGAAGCATATGAAAAAGAAAGTGTTGATGCAGTAATTATAACTAAGAGCAGAGCTGTTAGAGTAATTATAACGCTTCATCAGGTAATTAACGTATTGTTCAACTTGAGACAGAGAACAAAGAGTGAAGAAGTTAAATATTGAAGGACATGCCTTCCCTGCTCCAGGGCTGTCTTCCCGCGTTTGCCACGGAGGCTGATACTCCCCACTGATACTGTTATTTTCTTATTTCCTTGTACATATTTTATCGAGTGGGGGAAAGTTGTCAGGGTGCACGCAGCAAACAGGCGGCAGTGTGGCCATGGGTGTTTTAAGCTGTTTGTCCCGAAGACCCTCTCCCATTCTCCTTGCTGCAGAGGCAATCGATTTGCGGATGAGTTTCTGGGACTGAAGGGCAGCGGCTGCTGCTGCAAATTAACCTCCCGTCAAAGACACACATTCAGTATGGACAGAACTGATTCTCGGGAGTCCTGGGGCGAAACCGCTGCCCAAAGTGGTTTTCCTGTCTGCCCATGCGACCGCTGTTGGGGTGCTGGGGGATGCTGGGGGGATCCCTGCTGGGGCACAAATGAAGGTGCAGTTCTGGTGCCCTGCACTTCTGCTGCCTCTGTGCCTGCAAATTGCTGCTGCTGTCCCCAGAGCCCTGGGGACTAGTGGCATTAGCCTGCTTCTCCCTACAAAGCTCCTAGGCTGGGAATTTTGCTTAATTTGGTCAAATCTGCCCCGTGCCCAGCAGTGGTCTCCAGTGGGGAAGGTGTGGAGGTGCCACCTGGCACACCGCCATCCGCAGCCACCAGCACAGCTCACCGCGATGCGCAAGGCTGCGGCCGCAGCTCGGTGGGGGGGACCGCTGCCGTACAGCTTAAGGGCTGATCGGTGCTTTCATATTGATGTGCCCCAAAGTGGGATGTGAGCTCTGTCTCGTCTGTGCAATTTGAGTTACCTGTAGTAAAAAGCTGCTCAGGATTGAGGAGCGGTGCTTTGAGGGAGGTTGGTGTATCTGGGTTTGATTTTTCATTTGCTCGTGAAATGGAGTGAGTTTTGGTTTCAGCTTTGTACAAAACTGATGGGGAAGCCCCTGTGTCTTGGGTGACTCCAGCAAGTTATGGCAACATAAACATTGTTTTAAAATACCCAGCTTCAGGTCTGTTCCCTCCCCACAACATGATGGAGTAGGAGTTTCTCCCTGTCTCCCGCATCCCAACGGAGTGTGTTAAACTGCTGGACCAATGCTGTAATCGTGTGGATGAGGTTAAGCACACGTACTTACACATGTGTCTGTACTAACCTTGGGAGATCTTATTCCCACCTCGATGTGCAAATTTTAATGTGCCAGTAATATTTCTCAAGGTATCTCCCAGTTAACTCTAAACCTAAACCACGGCACGTGGAGAGTGAGAGCTGGCTAATAGCACAGGGCAGGTTTGTCCCTCGTCCTTGGTCCGTCAGGACACCCTCGCCTTCTGCAAGACTGCAATCTGCATGCCTCCCTGGAGAGCTAATGATATTGTTGATAGTGTTTTTAAAAATTATTTTTTGGGGGTTACCTGCCTTCCTTCACCTCAGGATAGTTTCCTACTGAAAATCAAACCACCTCACACTGATTGTCATCATCAACAGCGTAATCTCAGATGAAATTAGGGCAACAGTGGGACTGGTTTGGTCAGTTCATTTAGTGATGTGCTGATTTGCAGTTCTGTTCTATGCCTTACTGCGTTTTATTTGAGTGTTTCATCATTTTGCCCTTTGCAAGCTTTACAGGAATAATGGTATATACTATTATAGCCAGCGGAGGTACCGAGTGCTTGGTCAGTAAGAAACAAATGAAATGTTAAAATGCTCTTTTAGTGCAAATAATGTCACGGGGGAGAATGGAGGATGATGTGCTTCTGGTGAAAGATGCGGAAATAAACACTGTATGGAAACAGGAAGGTGGCATTGGCGTAAGCAAGTGGGATCTGGATGAGCTTGGCTGCAAAGAGGGCCGGCGCAGTGCCTAGGGAGCCTGCGTGGGTGAGTTTGAGTTACTTCAGTGCATTAATGAAGGAGCTGAAAGGAATTAAGACTGCTGGTGGGGAGGGAAGAAACACAAAAGAGGAAAAAGCGGTCTGAAGGCTAGAAGGACAGAGTTGGATAAGAGCGAACAGGCTAACTTTACGTTAAAGTCTGAGTATCAGAGGGCAGAGGCTTTGGAGCAACCTTCAGGTCATAGCGGCGAGTGGAGTTTCAGGCTGGAGGTTGTTAAATTTGCAAGGGGGATTACTGGCTGTAATGCCAAAAAGGGGAAGCTGCTTCAGGTCCTGAAGTCAAGGGGCCTTGTTCCACCTTGATCCAAATGCGTCCGGCAGATGATGCTGGGATTTTTGGGACAAGAGAAGGGAGCTGGAGCTCCTGCAGCTCGCGGTAGCTGTGCACAGGGATGTGCGGGTGTGTTAAGTTGACTCTGCCTTGGGAATGAAGTAAATAAATGTGATTAAAGTCTCTTACATCTCCATCTGAAACACTGTCGTTTAGGACCTTGTTTCATTATTGTTTAATAACATAGTGCGTGCTAAGTTCATGTATTAGCAGCATGCTGCGTTTCAGCGAACGTATGCTAACCCAGCGCAGCGTGATTTCTAATGGAGCGTTTCAGCGCAGCTGAGTCGAGTTTCAGTTACTCTTAAAAATGAATGAACATCAGACACCTACGTCTTTCAAATATCTGTGAAAAAATTAGCCTTAAAATAGAGTTACAATGACACATCCTTGATGCAACAAATTGTAGACAAAATGGAATAAAGCTATTGCATTAAAAACTATATTTTAATACACTGTAACTAATGTTTTTTAGAATGTATTTACTGCAGTTTGCCGAAAACACATTTATTGAGCAGAATGACACGTTCTTTTCATTGATCCTTTCCTGTTAGAACTCTGGGAAGTTTGTTCCCTTATTTCTCTGCTCTCTGTATTTTCATGAGCATCTCTGTTTCAGGCATAGATGATGTGTTATTTTAACAAGTCTGTCTGTTTGGGCTTCACTGTGTAGTAACAGCTGCCCTCTGGAAAAGCTCCTTTAGGTGAAACCGGAAAGCTTAGCCTGTGGCCGGGCAGTAGTGGTGGGTGCCCACGCGGGATTGTGGCTGATGCTGTACAGACAGCTCGGGATTGACCCAACACAAGAGGGGAAATCCAGTTCTCCGATCAGAATGGGGCCCTTTGAGAATGGCACCGCTCATCTCAACTTGAGGATCTGTTCTTACTCTGAGGGTCCCAAAATCCTCCCAGAGTGAAGCCGGCTGCCACGTTGCAGCTCCTTCAGCTGATGTGAGTGTTCCTGTTAACCTACCCAGCGTCATTTCTCAAAACTTGAGTGGATCCTTTCTGGAGGGTGCAATGTGTTTATGTTTAACATGTTCTTCATTCATTTATTTACTTCTGCATTTCTGGTTTTGGGCCAAACCTAGATTTTGAAACATGGGAATGATAACAGGAGAGGCTGTCAGTTGGCTATTTCTTTCAGGAGCAGCGGAGGAAGGGTGGTTCTGGAGAGGCTGCCAGCCCAGCGGAGCAGAGCCCGTGGGGCTGGACTGGACAAGAACCCGTAGATCTGCTGTCAGCTGGTGCAGGCAGTGGATCCTTCTCCACAGGCAAAGCTCCTTTTCGGCCCTGATCGCAGGCGTGGCCTGGATCGCAGGCATGGCCTGGATCACCGTGTTTACACCTTTAAAAAATTTGCTGTTGTACCCGAGAATGCTCTGCTTGTCTTTTCAGCTGTGGGATCCTTACTGAAATCCTTTTTGAAGTGCATTAATTTAATGGTACCTTAGAGTGTTAAGACCCACAGCTAACTGGGCATTGGAATTAATTTTTATGTCCATTTGCCAGGCTTAAATTTGGTGGCTTTTGCATCTTTTCAGTGACAGTTATACGTTTGGAAGGGAGGCTGAACAGAATCTTGCAATCCATCTCCTCCCCACTGCTCAGTCATGGGAATATTTTTATCATTTCTCCTTTTCCTCTCAGTGGTCACCCTTTTGTTGTGGCTTTCTGTATTTTGGCTTTGTCCTTTCTAGTTGTGAACACGATGTCCCACATGGCCCTGGACTGCCTGTACACGTAGTGTGAGACAGCATCTCTCTGGTATTCTTTCTCCCTTTAGTCCTCTTAATATTTTATATTATTTTCTGATTGCCAGTGCGTTTAGATCTGGGGTTATACCTTTCATAATAGGCAGGACTGACCCGTTCATAAGTATTTGACTGCTGTTTGCAGAAGGGAGTTAAAGCCCCAGGTCAGATATTGAGGTGGATGTGCAGTCGTACCCACCTCCTCTGTCCGTAACCTCGCTGCTCGTGCTGCATGTGCACTCGCCTGCTGCACCATCGCCCCCGCTCCACGCCGGGTGCCTTGCGGGGCAGCGTGGGCTGCGGGGCATTAGATGAGGACTTCGTCCGGAGCCAAACTGAAAATCTTCAGGGGTTTTTTTCCTGTCATGGCTGCATTCACAGAGATTTTCTTTGCAGGTAATGACAATCAGAATATTTTTTTTTTTTTTTCCTGGTACCACTGTATTCCAACCATTTTTCCTCCCCGTTGATCCATACGTGGAGTTTAAAAGCTCAGCCAGGGAGTTTTTGTGTTGAGGCAGAAACACAAACACATCGGTGAGCCTTATTTCGCTCTCTAAAAGAGTGTTCATTCTGCTATTGACACCAAAGCCAGGCTGAGACTATGCCGCGCTGAATTAAAGACTAAAAAGCAATTAGAGGAGCCCCTTTGGAAAATGTCATCCAGTATGACCATGGTCTAATATCGTGTCCTCCTCCCCAGCATCATACAGCTTTTAAATTTCTTCTATTTTCTTGCAAGTCATCCATTCAAATTGCTTGGGAGTGGAAAACAGAGTTATTGACTGTCTTTTCTTGAGCTGTCACAAAGCAGTAAATAGAAGCAAAAGACAAATGTAGGCACATCAAGGGAAAGAAAAATCATAATTAATATTTCAGTAGAATAAAGTGCCTCTATAAGGACAGGAGTGGAAATAAAAGGAGAAAGAGATTAGCTTGACATATGTCAAAGTTTTAGCTATGTAATATATATATTCACATAAATCTGTACTGTGGTTGTGCCTAGTACGCATGTTGGACTAATAGGGAGCATAAAGGCAGTATAGAAATGCAGCCTTTGAATGAGTTCTGAAAGAGTTTCCATAAATTGTGGAAGATTGGGATAAGGCTTGGATGTCAGAGCTGCAGGGGTGATGGAGTTGTGTTTCCTCCTGGTGGGGACACACTGAAACACTTTCAAACGGAGAGTTTAATGCAATGCTTTAAATATGTTAGGAATGCAGTGTATTAAATGTCTGTGTATGTATGTGTCACAAGGCAATCGGTGGCTCCACTCCTGTTATAATGGGTTGTCCTTTGCAAAAAAAAAAGGATTGGGCATTTATATCAACAACAACAGTGTCTGTCTGTGGTAGGCTAAGCTGAAGGAGAGATGTCAGCCTTGAGCGCACAGGTTCAAGTATTTCCCTCACAGGCTCCAGGATAGCTGGGGTTCCAGAATATCAATATAACATCCCTCAGCCCTTCCTCCTGTTGCAACACCGCCCTGCGTGGTTGCCTCTCTGGATTTTGGAGGTGGACGCCATGTTGCAGGTCTGCTGGCAGATGTTGTTCAGTAGAGGATGTGCTGTGCTAGTCCTGTACACGGCACAGCCTTTGCCCGGGATGGTGTCCCTGTAGAAGGGCAGATCATCCCGTCGTGTACACCTCAGCGTACAGAATTGTTGTGCTTGATCCCACCAAGCCAAAGGAGTATTTCAGAGATCCTTGCTGTGGAAGTGACTGCAATAGCCCACAGTCAGACATCCACACATTTCTCACGATGTTTCTGGTAAGAAGTATCCTTGAAGCTGCAGATTCCAACACAGAGTCTGAGGTCTGGAAGGTGAGGGGGCACAGGGTAACCTCAAAAGCTGAAGCGTGTGGCCTTTAGTTTCTGTGTGTCATTTGAAAGCATGGGCCTGAGGCCAGGAGCAGACACCTTGCCCAGACAATGTCCAGATTGTGGGTTTTTACAAGATAGGTGTCTTGCACGAATACAATTACTGTATTTCAGCAGTCAGTGCTGAATATGGATTTCCATATTGCATACCAACTTGGTATCTGATTAGCGCCAAATTCAATCTGTGTTAATAAGCCTAAGGCAAAATTAGCTTGATACAGTATCATTTAGCAGTATTTAGACATGAAAAATGAGTTGTTTGGTTCTGCTTTACTTAAGTTTACTATAGTACAATAAACAAGTTGATCCAGAGTGTTAACCTGAAAGATTTTTCTGTCTGGGAAAAATGTTTTCAGGGAGGCTGGAGGTGTGGATGTTAACATTACAGGAGGTATGACGGTCACAAGCATCCACCTCTAAGCTTACAGGAAAGACTTCAGATGCAAATAGTACAAGAATATCAATAGAAAATTCCTTAGAAGTGCAAGAAGCATCTCAAGGCCATGTTACAACTCAATAATGCCTTTCTAAATGCTAACAGTAGTCGCCTTTGGTGATGTGTGGGCTTAGGGACTTAAAGCTTAATGTGATTTAGAAAAATATTGTCGAAGATGCTACAAGGAGCGCTTTCCTGATTTTGAGACCAGCCACACACTGCCTTTGACTATACCTGTGAAATCCCATTGATGTAGGACGGCATCGTTTTGTTTTGCAAAGTCAACTGTTCTCAGCAGGACTTGCCATAGCTGGACTTGTGTCCACTAATGCTGTGTGAAATGGTTTTAAAAGGGTAATATTAATCCCTTTAGTGGTTATTTTCACATGCAAATCAGTTAGGAGTGCACATGTCCCTCAGCTGTTTGTGAAATCTCAAGGCACTGGAGCGCTCCTGTAAGGTTATTTTTCATTTTCCCTTCGCGCTGCCCTTGCTGTCACTTTGTGGTTGACTGCTGCACCACAACTGAGGTTTTTTTCCTGAATTCAGTGGAGGATAAATGCGTTTTACTTGAGATGAGTCTTTGCCTGGCTTTCAGGAGCTTGAAGAAGAAGCTTTTTGTTGTGCCCCTGTCTTTGTATATGCCCTTAATTGAAGATAACGCATTCTTACCCCCAGGTTAAACTGTAAAATGGCCCAAACGACTTTTTTTTTTTTTCCTGTGTAAGTGAGCACACAACTCTGCTGATTTACGCTAGCTGAGGATCCAGCTTGGACTTCCTTCCAGTCAGATGGGTGTGAGATTGCCTGCAGGACCTCGATTGTCGGGAAAAAGCCGATGTTAGCAATTTTCATCAGGCAGCATGGAAATTAATTAGCCCAATTTTATGGAAATTAGCTCATTATAAATAATTTTAGCTGGCCCATTCACAAAGCACTTTTCACATTAGGGAAAAAAAAAGGAAAAAGCAAAGCTCTGTGAATTGGATACTGAAAAAACCTCTTTTTCCTCTCTTTCTAAAAACAAATGCATTTCAGCAGCTGTGCCATTTGCAGGGGAGGGGCGGCACCCACAGATTGAGCCTCTAGACTTCACTTTCCCACTCAGTGCCTAAAAGAGCAACAGTGAGTGATTTGTTCCTCTCGGTATTGTTTGGGGCTCCAGATGTCCCTGCACAGCCTGAGTTTGCACATTCTGCTGTTGCCACCTTTGGGTTTGGCCCAGGGAGAAGGAAGAGGCAGAGAGAGTAGAGATGGGCATCTCTGGAGGTATCTCGCTGGGAACACTGGTCCTGTGGCTGATAAGAAATAAAATACTTCAGACACATACACATAATGACAGGGGGAGAGCGGGTCCATGTGCTGGAGGAGCTGTGCCATCTCCTCTCCTTGGACTTTGTAGACTGTAAGGACTTGCATTTGAGAGCGGGAAGGGTATGTGACTGTTGAGGAGTCTCATGTGTTTTGGTGTCTGTCACAGCCCCAGAAGGTCCTGTGTATCAGCTGAGCCCTGTGAAATCTGGAGACAGTCCAGGTGAGATGGTCCTGAGGCTGCTGTGTTTTGATTCCCATATTTTATAGTGATTTTTTGGTTCTGAAGAGGCTCTGGTACAACCTCTATCTCCCATTTCAGTTTTTGCTTCCTTCAGTGCTCTTGCCAAAGGGGGTTTTAATATGCTGTCTTCAGACTAGTCATGAAATAAACAGGTCATCCAAGGGAGGAAACACTTCCACCCCATGCTCGATCTCAGTGTTGTCACTTCTCTGGGGAGTTTTTGGGATTTACTGATCTTCAAGATGTCTAGAAACTTGCCTGGGGCTCATCATTTTCCTCTTGACTTAGAGAGCATCTCTGTCCAGCAACCAGTTTTCTCCCAGCCTGGACTGAGTGCCCAAGTGAAAAATGGTTTTTCCTACTCAAAGTACTTATATCTCAGCCTTAATTTCATTCTTTTCTCAGATTCCTTTTTGGGTTTTTTTATTTCTCTCTTATCTTCTCTCAGTTTGGCAAATGCCGGTCCTGAAAACCCTGGAAAGAACTTGGGGGGGATATCTAATTTTATTTAGGGTGCCATGTATCCCATGTTCCCAATGAGGCAGATGTGCTCAGGTGCTGTAGTTCGTCAGCCCCCGAGATTGCCGCTCGCGTACGTAGCCAGTCTACGGGAACGGATCAAAGCATCGTGTCTGAGGAGATTTATTCCCTTTCACTTTTTGTTTATCTCTGTCTTTCTGAGTCTCTCCTCTAGCAGTAATTAGTGTCCAACTGGAGCACCTACAGGATTTTCTTCCCTTGCAGCCCCCTTCTTAGATGTCTGGCATTGCTTGTGTTGCAGTTGGGCAAGTGATGCTCAAGACAGATGAAAGCAGAGCACCCCAAAGGGCTCATGGGCGAGCGCGGTTCAGGGTGCAGGAGGAGGACTGCCTGCCTGGATGAGGAACGTGGGCACAGGGGTGACCTGTGGACATCTTGAGGGGATTAAATAGTTCCTATATTTTAAAGTCTCTTCTACCCCTCACCCCTGCCTCAAATATTTGTACAAGTCTTTTGAAAAATCGCAGTCTGTTTTGCAAAAGAGATTCATTAACATGCCACTCAAATAGATGGGAGAAAGGAAAAGGTGTGAGAGGTGTGAATAAATACGCTCTGTCAAAAATTTTATGGAGAAGCCTATTTGTAATCAATTCTGCTGCAATGAGGCAGCCAGTGTATTTAAGAAAAATAGTGCCGGAGTCCCAGGCAGTTTCTGGGTGGGCAGCTTTGAACACCGCTGGCTCCTTTCCCCACCGAGAGAAACCCTTCATGCAGCCTCACGAGCGCATGGCGATGCTCGCGAAGCAATGACTCCCAAAACGTGCGTTTTCTGAAAACTGCTGTTTAGAAGGAAAAGATGCTGGTTGGTTTTAAAGCGTGAACTTTAAATACGTTGAAGCCAAGGAATGTTTTGGAGGTGAGAAAAATCTTTCTGGCAAGTGACAAGATCAGTTATTACTCCTCGACAATTTGCTTAAGCAGCTACTATAAACAGCTACTAATCAGGCTCCCTAAGTGTTTAGAGATATCTGTGGATTGATTTTAATTAGATTGGCACCTCTTTGTTAATTCTATAATGTTTGTTTGCTTATGAGGTAAAGTATTTGGGTGCTGTGAAGCTGTTTGTTTAACTTCTTTAGTTACATTCAAATTAGTAGGCTCTTCAGCATGCTGGTCTCTCTGCTACTAGGGTTTGGGAAGAAATAGAATGTGGGCTGATTTTTTTTTTGACACCCCAATTAATTTTTTTGGAAGCACCTCCAAGGAATTTACCAGTATCGCCAAATGAAACACAGGAAAAGGCACAGACACACAAAAAAAGTCAATGCTTGAGTGTTTTACAAGGTAGGGGTTTTTTTTTGTGATTATTCCAGAGCAACAGGTTTATGGTGTAATAAAAATCAAAGTATGGAAAAAATTTTTGCAAGGTGTTCCAGATCTGGTAATCCCTCGCCCGGAATTTCATCTGAAATTCCCAGTTCAGCTTTCTGTGAGCACCCATCGGCTGCTGGAGCCACTTTGTAGACCTTAGTAAGGAATTTCAGTGTTTATTCCAGACTGAGGAAGGGTTTAGATCTGTGTCAGCACTGAAGATGCTGAACCCACATGAACCAAATTGAGTCTTTTAAGGTTGGAAGTCGGTTTTTGCTTTCCCTTCTTTCTTTCTTTGGCGTGAAATTGTTTCTCTGCAGTAATAGCTGATTATCTCTAATCTTTTCTATTATGGTTTTTGTTGATTTACCTTGATTTGAGTTTGGTTTTTGTGGTTATTACAGATTTTAGCCTACTTCCCACAGGTTGTCAGAGCTCTTCTATGCTGAACTCATTTCTGTCTGATTATCAGAGGGTGGCCCCTGATGTGATCCTGATGAAAAGTAGGTAGGGAGCTTGTAAATTGAAAAATGAACTTTGAAACAAACCCCCCAAAAATGAGTGTGTTCTCCATTAGAAGAATATTTGGTGATTAAAAGACCTTTGTGCTGTACTGCCTTTATAAATTTGGGCTTAGGAAATGAGATGGAGTGTGTTTTACCACTGATGCAATCGGGCCCTGCATGATCGCATCTGCAGCATCCTACATGCAGCCGGGCTGAGCTTGTTTAAGCCAAGCAAAAATGTAACTTTGGAGTAAGAGCTGGACCAGAGAAAAAGTGGCTACTGATTTGCGGCGTATCGGCTGTGGTGGGTGTGGTAACACAGCACGGTCTGTGAAGGAGCCCTCGTTCCCTTGGGCCCCAAGCAGAGGCCACCCAAGGTGTGGCACAGGAGAGGAGCAAAGCGGGGCAGTCTGCTGGGACAGTTGAGGGTCTAAGTCTCACCTCAGGGCTGACACGTGGTTAGGGTTAAGTTTCCAAAAAGGAGAAAGTTGAGACCCACAATGAAAGCGTTGCTCAGAATGAGCTGCTGAAGGGCAAGGGAGGGCTGCGACTAGAAATCCCCCACCAGGACCATAAACCTCCAGTTAGGGATAGGCGGCGGTGATGCTGACACTGGGGGTGGTGGGCTCCATCTCAACCCTCTGACTCTTTCTGGTGTTTATTTGCCTCCAGCACAAGGCACTGGAAGAGCACATGTGCTGGAACCAAGCCTGGCACCGTGGAGTTATCCATGTTTTTCTCCCAGCACTTTTGTGCAGTTATTTTAAATCTTGTTTGGGTTTCAGTCTTTCATCTGGAATTTCTGCCTTTCATCCTAGAGCATCTCATCTCTTCTTGATCTCGATTCTGATGACAAAAACAAACCAAACTTTCTGTTGCTGCAACAAGTATTTAATTCAAAGGCTATTTGAAGAGCAAGAGAAGAAATTTCACTTTTTGCTGAACTACTTGGTCCAAAAAGCCAAAGAAGGCTCAGTACTTTTTTTTTTTTTTTAATTTTGTTATAAGCAGCAAGATAATTCTCTTTGAGTGGGAGGATTTAGATTCTTAAATTTGAAAAAAAAGCACAAAATAATACCTTGGGTCTATAAGTATTTATACAGTATTTGTGTGATGATACAGTCCAAAGAGCCTCACCTGAATATCACTATAGAAAACTTTATTTTGGAAGAGGGAGTTCTGCTCAGTGATGTTTCAGTCCAAACAGATGAGGGAGTTGGAGAGGTTGAGAAGTAGTGAAAGACCTGAGATGTGCAGAAGACCTGGCAGGGGAGGTCTGAACAACCACACTGGTGCTCTGCTTGCCACAGCTTGGCCAAGGAGTGATGAACTTGCAATATTGGGGAAAAGAGGGGGTTTATTTATTTATTCTTTTCTTTATTTTTATTATAGGTGAGCGCCAGTATGGGGGTGATAGGAGGGAAGGTCAGCAAACGCTGGGAGAGGCCTGAGTACTGCATGGGTAGGGTCAGCGTGAGAATGGCAGCGCTGTGGTTGCAAACAGGGCGATGGACACAGCCGTCGTTAGGGTGAGGATGGACAGGTACGTCCCCACTGAGGTACGGTGGTGGGTGTCTGGCTTGAAATATCAACATTTTAGCCAGGAGAATTGGTGTTGCTTATGGTTTGTGTATTAGGTGCGAAGCCGCCTCCAAGCCCCCTGATTTGGGAGTGCTGCTTTTGTCTCTGCAACCTTTGTGCTGAGCTGCTGACTTGGTATTAGCGTAAAAATCCAGTCTGCTATCACCTCTTGGAAATATTTGCATACAGTGCCAGCAGCTTTACTACTAACAGTACTTACCACTCCAGCGCAGGCGAGTTCCCAGCCAGGATTCAAGCCACGTACCTCTTGTTTCGTGTGGGCTGAGTTCTCAAATGTGTTCACGTTAGCCATCGACTCCGAACTAGGGGCACAAAATCCTGCAGGGACTCGCGATGCCTTGCTCCCGTAAACTTCAGTGTTCTCTGAGCCTCCCTCTTTGTGAAATCCCTATTGCAGAGTTTCCATGCGCCGCTATAGCTGAGCTGGAGGTGAGCCCCTTGCTTCCTGACTTACAGGCTGAACTGATTAGTCAGCAGCAGTCAGTAAAAAATGAGGAAAAGAGAGGTCTTACAGCAGCTGCACTGAGCGATGGTTAACAGCAGAGAGGGTTAGCAGGTGTACCTGGGTGTGGGACATACATACTCCCTCCCACATGAGAAGATTACCTTAAAGGCGGTTGTAATAGTCTGACTTAAACCTCTAAATGCAATTAAATCCCGAGTTAAGCCTGAAAAATTTGACCTGACATTCTGCCTTTGACTCATCCGTTGTTGCGTTTCGGTATTACAGCGAATAGGCTGTAATGGATCGCACAGTCCGAAGAGTCCGCTGAAATACCCGGGGTGAATTAGGGACAGCACATCAGGCTGGATTTTCAGTCTCAACCATCAATTTCATTTTTTGTCATGTGTGCTAATGTCTGACAGCTGAATGTGTATTTAATGAGATTTTAAAAACAATGGAGTTTTGATCTGTTAGAACAACATGCCATGTGAGGATGCCTGTGCTGATGCATAGCTGAATGCTTTGGGAAAATGAACTCACTCACACCCTAAATAAGGCTGAAATCCAGCTTGTTAGGGGAGAGGTGCAGTCTGCTCTGTCCCAAAGCATTGCCTCTGCTGAAGGGGGGATGCCAGCCTTTTTGAAAGGCTCAGAAATGTTTAATTAACCTCACTCCTCCCATTATTTTTTCACTTCATTATGATATGTAACTGCCAGCCCTTCCATCCAGATGTCCTTCAGATGCTGCCTCCCACTCCTTTCGTGTGGGACAGGGGCTCTTGATGAAAGCCCAGAAACCTGGAATCTGGCCTTAATTCTGATCTCTCCTTAAGTCTCACCACGGGCAGAGCAGTTCCCTCCGCACAAGGAAACATGGGCGCATTCTCCCCAGAGCTGATAGTGCTTTTCAGGTTCATCCCTGAGCTTTCCTCCTACTTCTCACAAGAGATTGCTACATCTTCTGGTTTTCTCCTGGCTTTGAGTTTGGCTATCAGTAGCCCAAGGGCAGGCCTTTCACTTTGGGTCGATGTTCACAGCCGCTGCTGCAGTGCAGGTAATAAATAGCATCCAAGAGAACTCCAGCACACAGCAATAGGCTGAAGTGGAGAGCTGTGGTTTTTTTTCATCTGCACCTGTCAAAAATACCAGGTATAGCAAAAGGTATCAGGAGTACCAGAAATATATCAAAGATTGCTTGTGAAGAGCTTCTGCTGCAGCCTTTCAGACACGAGAGGCCAGGATAATTCAGGTAAGCACCAAAACCACAGGGATTTCTCTGAACTCTGACCCTCTCTGCAGCCTACCTGTCATTCATGTGAATCAGCCAACATCAGGTTTCAGCAGAGTAAACTTATCCCTGGTATAAGAGCAGTAGCTCATAGCTGTTTCTTTCAAGCTGTCTTTAGCCCTGTATGCTGGAGAATTGCAATTTTTTTTTTTCAAAACCTGGAAGCATCCTCATTATTAGCATCTTCCTGTGTGGAAAAGCATGATAAAGTTTGGCATACAGCAGCTGAAGCGCAGTGCCCGGTCTGTCAGTTTCAATAACTGTTTAGAGGAGGTGGAATAAAGGAGAGAGCGGGGCGAGGTGATGTGCTGTTACTCCATCCCATTTCGTGGCTGTGATAAGGGCTGGTGCGGCACGTGGCCGTAGTCCAGGCTGCTTTCACTAGGGAAAATGTGGCAGCGTTGCAGCCATTCTGGGGAATTCTCTATTAATTTCCATTGTGCCTTTAGATATCTTTTCCTTTTCTGTGCTTCTGCTGTGACTGAGCCAGTTTAAATCCATTTAGCTTCAGTGGCAGGCAGGTACCTAAACAGACACCTCCATCCAGCCTTTTTTTTTTTTTTTTTTTTTTTTTTTTTTTTTTTTTTAAAACCATCGATGGAAGCAATGAGGAGCTGCGAGCTACCTGCATGGTGCAGCAGTAATTGCAAGCAGATGGTAAATCGTATAAGCCTTCACCTGAAACTCTGCTGTTTTGGATAACTCCTGGTGTTTCTCCTCTCTGACTTCGTATCTTTATTCATCCCGTGAAGGCTGGGAGCGAGATCTGAGCTATTCTGATTTCGGGTCAAGGAGAGCTTGAGCAGTCACTTGCCGCCCCAGTGCTTACAGACAAGTGTGACGAGTGGGATTTTCTTGCTTTATAAAATATTCCTTTGTCAGGGTTGTGTCTTGCAAAGCAGTGTAAAGCAAGAACCTAATAATCGCAGAGAATGTGTGATTTAAAAGCTATTGTTTTCCAGAGGCGGAAAGTAGGGCTCTGTAGAGAGATAAACAGTGAGAAAACATCATAGCAGTGGCCTGTAATGAGATGATCACCTTTTTCTTTCAAGCATTTAACTTTTGTCCTTGCCTGGTTGGGTAAGAAATATTTACCAAAAGCAATAAATTTAATTATTATCTTAGATCCTGTGAGAGGATGGGAAGTAATCACAAAAAAAAAAAGGGCCAGTTAAAGGTGTGCAGGGTGTCAGATCAAGCAAGTGCAAGGTCTCTGTTTATAGAGGATGCACATCGATGCTGGGCAGTTGGGAAAAAATATCGCAGGGTTTCGTAGTGCAGGCAGCACTTTCTGATCCTGGTGGTTTTTTATTTGATACAAAATGTTTTCCATGGTCCTCAGCTAAAGAGTAGGGAACGGCTTTCAAACTTTTCCCAGCTACAGGTCTGCCAGAGGCAGCTGGTGAGGTTGGAGGCAGCACTGTCAAGTGCGGTGTGGCCCAGCATCTCCAGAATAGTTCATGTGCTTCAAGCTGATCCAGTGATCTTTGTTTTAATGATCAAGATAAAAATAGGGACTTTCCACCTGGTTGGTCTGTGTTGTTTTTGTTTTTTTTTACCAGATGTTTTCAATGAAACTTTTTTTTTTTTTTAAAAAAAAAAATTCTTAAAACCCTTTTTTTTTTGGTTCAGATTTTGGTTTTGCTAAGAAAATATTTCATTTCACTTTTCCTGGAAGGTCTTTGCTATTTATAGTTGTGTGTGTTGTTTTGGAAAACTGCCGTTTCTTGGCCAGATGTGTTTCTGGCAGCGTGTCTGTGTTTCTCTGGTCGACTGTTGCTTTTACCCTTTCTAAACCCCATGCAGTCAATCGCTGACATTTGTCAGGTTTTGTGGCATTCTGAAAGTGGAATAAGTGACTGTTTGGTTTTCATCGCTTTTTTGGGAAGTTACTCCAAACGAAGTGTGTTTCTGTTAGGTTCTCCAGTTGCACTTTCTTCCAGAGAGTATTCAGACAGCACATAGGTGAGAAGAATTAGTGAGTTGGGTTTTGTTGGAAAGAACCTCAAATCAGGCTTCAGCAATGAAACTTTCTGCGGATGCTGAGATTTTTAGCTCTTCCTGCTTTCTATTTTCTTGTCAAAAGTGGAGCTGGGGCATGGGGAGGAAAACAGCCTTCATTTGAAAAAGTGAGTTTCCTGTTATTTTTAGCATGTGCGTGGCTGTGTTTCCTGGCTAAGTGTGGGAACTGGAAGCCGTGTAGATGTTCGGAGAACCTGGCTCGAGCAGCACCTGCACCGTGGGAGGGCAACAAGGTTTTGGCTCCTGGCACAGCTGCTCTAAAAGCACGATGCAGAGCGACACGAGGCAATCTTTTCACACAACGGGGTGTGGGATTTTCCACAATTCCTTCTGAAATGACATGTTAGAAACTGTAATTCCTTGAAAAGATGGTAGGTTAGCAAGAGACAGGGATCCCAGCCGTTACCTTGGCACAAAGTCACACCACCTGAACTCAAGCCTGGCTTCCTACATATAAAAAAACATCTGTGTGAGGATTTAATGTGCTTTAACTTAACTTTGTAGACTGTATGACTTTATTTTCACTTTCTTCGCTGTGTTTTTGTATGCAGGTCTTTATGATACAAGAAAGTTTCTTTATAGATGCTGACAGTATATCTTGGTATCAGATCCAGAGAAAACACTCTGTTTAGGGGCTTTAGGAATAGGTTAGAAATGTGGCTGCTGAAGATAGGGGCACTGAAGAAGTCTCCAAAGAGTCTCTCTTTGAAGCCTCAGTCCCTGTGGGTGTGAGATCTCTGAAGTATAAAAGAGTAGGGCAGATAAGAAGGTGTGTCAATTGTAGTGATCAGAGGAGGGATTGCAGGGAAATCTGTATCTGCCAAGTCTAAGTGTCGTGCCGTGTCCCACCCGCCCTATCCCCTCAAAAAAAACCCCAGCTAAATCATGAAAACATGAGAAAAGCAAAAAAATTGACTGCTTAAATCTTCATATATTTTAAAGCCAAGAAAATAAAAAGAAAAAACTTTGTCCGGTGATTTGATTTTTGTTGTCTTTTTCAAGTGTCCTAGCCCAAAGACCGTGATTTCCAAGGCAGGTAGAATTTTCCTGGAGAGCAGTAAAAATGTTTATCCAAAAACCCCTGTTTAGCTATGGCAAAAATCTTTACTTGATGGGTGCCTTCTTTTAATTGAGGATAAAGGGTACCGGCAGTAGCAAATTCAGATACCTATGTGATGTTCCTAGGTTAGGAGGTTGCATTCCTTCAGGGAATTATTTGGACTGGATGTGTTAGATTGCAGTTTGACTATCCTTCAAAATACCCTATTCTGGGGGGCTTTTCTAGTTTATTTAAATTTTTGTGATATTTTTGTGCCCACTGCTACTTTAATTCACTCTCTAATGACTTTGCATCCTCAGAATTCATGGGCTTACTCAGAAATTTTATTCCAGTGGACACTAACGGTGCAAAATCTGCATTCCACTATGGGGAATAGATCAGCCTCTGAAAAAGTGAGCTATAGGTTAAATCTCTTTTAGTCTTCTTTTATATACATCCTCTTTGAGCATTAGATCTCTTACATCCCTGTGAAAAAAATAAAATGAAAACTAAGAGCTTAGTTACCAAACCACCAGCAAAGAGTTGCACGATGAGCTTTACTGTGCGAGTGGTTTAGATGTTGTTTCTTGCCTGGTCTCAGGCGACTGCTCTGGTCAGTGCAAACCTGATCAAGGCAGCCCTGTTTCATGAGGACCAAGCCAAATGCCAGCTCAGACACAGATCTTGTCCCTGGAGTCCATGGTAGCAGCTGGTCTTTTATGGGTTTGGGCTGTCAGAGTTGCCGGCCATGCCTTGCAGACTGGGGCAGTCAACTTTGCTTCTTCCAGTTTTCCGGAAATTTGATAAAACGAGTCCTCAGGCAGCTCTGGGGACTTGCCCTTGGCTTAAAACCACGGGACTGCTGGAGAGGGCATGGTCTGCATTAGCCTGTGCTCTCCCATGGGGTCAACCCTACTAACCCGTGGGCTCGGTCAGGTGTTTCGGGGCAGCCGGCTCTATAAAGATAGAGGATTTCTGTGTCGCTGGCTTTATTTCCTTTTGCCTGGGCAGGTAGTTGAAGTGGCTTTGTGTGTGGCTAAAACCCCCCAAACTGTGTTGCATTTTCATGTACTCTGTAGGACTCGGTTGAACCTGTTGGTTTGTGGAAGCACAAGAACTGCCTTTTGTATTTGTGCTTTGAGTGGAGCAAATAGTGAGCGCGTCTCTGAGAGGCCCGCGGGAGATGCTCTAGCCATGCCAGAACCATACCAAAGTTAGACAAATGGCAGGCAAGGGAAGGCAACCCCTTCCTAATTTGAGCTCAAGCTAAACTTCACAGGGGGACCCCAAAAAGTGGAATTATTTACCTTTATGTCTGTGTTCTGGAAGTTGGAAGTGATATGCCAAGGTGGAAAGAACACATCTAGTCATTATGGAATTTCGGTCAGGGTTTGAACATGGACACAACTACAGGCTTTTGGGTCAGTCCCCTCAGAGATAAATGGCAAGAGACACTTTTTGCCCTTGTTTCATTCGTGGAGAAAAAAAACTTGAGACTTAGAGGAAGTGTATGACTTCGAATGATCTCAGGATATAGCTCTGACTGCCAACGTTCATTTTTATACTCCTGTAATAAGTTAACAAGGCTATGAACAAAATAAAATGCAATTACCCGTGTTCGTTTTGCAAACTAATGAAGAATTCGGGAGGCTGTGAGAAGTGGCAGTGAATCATGCAAAGGCGTTTTTGGTCAAAATCAAATCTGCTGTATTCCAAAGCAAAGTGCCTCCAGACTTGGAGGCAAGACCCAGGGAAAAGATAGATGGTGCAGTGTCAGCAAGGGTTAGGCTGCTTGCTGTGGGTCTAGGTCAGGACTGGTTATATGTGGTGATAAATCAGTGCAACCCAACTCTTGCCCTTGGGTTATTTGTTGGCTGGAGCTAATCTTTGGCACTTGAAGGGAATTTAGCACTGAAGTGCCTCCCATTGTTTAGGAAAGCACACTCTTTCCCTTAAACTGTAACGGGGGAGTTAACTGCTCCTGATGTGACCTGCTGCAAAGTTTTATAAAGTGGGCGCTGGGGGAGTCATTTCCCTTCCACTTTGGTGTTTGTGTCCCAGCGCCTGTCGTGCTGCACTGAGATAACCTTCCAGTAGCTCGAGCTTGAGGCATGGAGAAGGTGGTAACGCTTGACACGGATGGTGCTCTCAGAGCACTCCAAAGAGACTGTGGCTTGGGGAGCCTTTGGATATTTCTTGAAAGAACAAGCTGAAGTTTCTCCAGCAGGATTTCATGGCCTGAGAGAAGACCACATCTATGAAAAGCTTCACAGGACTGGCTTAGTTATTGTTCCTTGTATTCAAAGCTTTGTTCTGATCAACTTCAGCTTTGAATCCATGCCAGCCTTCTAAATCCTTTTGGTGATGGTGGTGGTTCTTTCCTCCCACCTCCCCAATAGTTAAAAATAATAGAAAAAATAAAATGCAAGGACTTAAAAGCTGTGCTATAATGACACAGATAAACAGCCTTTGCATGCTTAATATCAAAACATTCAAGACAGCTTTCTTTTCTTATAGATTAAAAAATAGCCAGAAAGGAAATCCCTTGAGCAAATGTAGTGCCTTGAAATACTTCAGAGAACCTGCCGGCAGTGAGCATTTCCCCAGTCTGTGCTGGTGACCCTCCTGGTGTCTGAAGGAAACGATAATGCTGAGAGGCAGTTCGAGCTGTGGACTTCAGTGCCAGCCTGTGCTGGTTTAAACTGTCAGGACTGTGTTCTTACTCAGAGATGGACCCCGTCCCTGCCAAGCTGGGAACGCACAGTGTGGAGCCGTAATAGGCGTTTTTAATACTATTCACAAGGAACACTTCACTTCTGACAACCTACAGTGCTTTTATATTCACCTGCTTATTTTTCTAGAGAATATACATTCTCTAGAGCAGGAAAGCTTGATACTTTAACCCTCCTGCTGAAAATTACTGACCTTTGCAAGGCTCATTGAAATGCTGCATGAGATCCCTGCTCTGGGCCAGGAGACCACGGGAAGTCACACCTTATAAGACTCCAGGTCACGTTATGGGCTTGAGCAGACATACCCAGAAATGGAAGAAGTAGAATTGAGGAAAGGTTTTCCTGGGTTGCAGTTCTGGAGGTGGAAAGAGCTTTCCTGTTGCAGCAAGTCAGCTGGCCTGCGCAGCTGTCACCTCCCGCGTGTTACTGGGACAAACTCCAGAAGTAAAGCATGGGACTCTCGGAGCTCTCAGATGCTGAGTTTCTATACTCCTGCAGGGTTCATTAATTTGATCCCAAATGTTTTCTGTCCATGTAACAGTTCTATTGCATGGAGCTAAGGCTTCTGCATGAATTAGATGCAGGTTAGAAAGGAGAGATGTGGTAGGTCATCATGTAGATTGCCAGGAACTTGTGCAACACATTTGGCTCTTGAGCACCATTTTTGCACATTATTATCTTTTCTGCATGTATTTGTCACTGTGTTACTATTTCCCATCACTGATTGTAGCTGGAGTCTGCCTGGACCCAGTGGCAGACCATCCAGCAAAGTTTTTTGACGTCTGTTTAACTCAGAGCGTGCGAGTAAATGTCTTTGGCTTGTGGACTTGAGTACCTGCTTCACTATGCTACATAAAGATGAACTTAAGCACTTGCTTATTTATACTGATCATTTTCTAGTGGTCTGAGGTTTCTGCTCCTGATGTGGTTAGCAAATGGCTGATGGCCAATTTCGTATTCCTTACACACTTCTAGTATTTACAAGCAGTTGCTATCTACTGTTGGATCTGCTATCTGCTATTTGGAGAAATATTTCCTGTGCCACGAGTTGGCAGTGAACTGCTCTGAGGGATGTTTCACTGGTTTTCTGCTGGTAAGTTGTGTTCAATCACACCATCTATCTATGCCGTCCTTAATAATTTCTGTTCTCTTACTGGGTGACTGTAACTATTTTTTTTTAATGGTTTGCATGAATTGCTAAAGACAAATAATGTTTATCCTATGAATCGTCGAATGCAGGTTCCTGTGTGCTAAAACTCATGTAACTCTTAAGTATGCAAATATTTTTTTTTTGACATTAATCATATGCTCTTAAGATTTGACTCAATGAGTGAAGAGGAATCAAACTCACGGTTACAATTCACAAAATTACATGTCCACTGTTAGGAACAGAAATCAGAAAGGTGAGTTGCAAACTGGGGGGTGGCTGGAGCTGGCCGCAGTGTGGCGGGAGCGGGGCTTGGCGCAGCCTCGGAGCTGGGCTTGAGGCAGCTGCCAGAGCTGGCGAAGCTCCTGCTTCCCCAGGGAAGGTGCTGGGGGCTGCGGGGGCGCAGCTGGATTTGTGTGGGGCTGCAGGTTTGGGGAAGGGTATTGGGGTGTACCGTGCAGGAGGAAAGGGGCAGGGCTGCGCCAAGGCCACGCACGTATAAATATACTGAAATTATATCATTTCAGTCTATATTTCAGTATGTAATTTCAGTGTAGTATATGTAAGTACACAAAATGATTCTTGCAGAGCATTTTTGAAGCACGTCGCTGACAAGCGTGGCCAGTCTGGCGTGGACATGGTCACCCCTAGCAGTGCTCCCATGGGTTGATTAATCCTGAGTCTCGAATGTGAAACTCAGTAGCTTTTCAAATTGCTCCAGTCCTTAAAATTTCAGTGACTTTCTAGAGCCTATAAATGTGGATTTAAATACCTCACATCATCTACTGCACTCTTTTAAATGGTCCCGTAGGGGCAGGGAGGTGGAGCCCAAGAGGGGTTGGCTACCGGCTTGTTATTTTTCCCCTAAAAGAGTTGTCAGAACGAAGTCTGCCAAACTTTCTTTGTAAATCAACCTATTAAGCTCCATATTGAAGAGTAACATAAATAAATGACTGGAATTCACTTGTTGCTGCCTGGTAATATTGAACCTAAATCTTAACATTCAAAGGGTGAATAAATTACGGATGTGCTAATTTTATGTTGTTTCCAGCTTGCTGGTAGCGATCCCATCGTCTTGCACAGCTGTTCTGCCTTTGTCTTGTTCCACCAACAGTGACATCCAGTGCCTTGGCTCATTATATTCCTTTCAATCTCTTTCTCCCTCTAGCCTTTTTTAATTATTTCAATCTATTTCGACTAGTCTTGTGCAAAATTCTGTCTTCCTCTTGTACTCGCCTCTCAAAATGTGCTATTCTTCTGCTAGGATGCAGAGGTTTAGTAATATCTACATGGCCCTTGCCTAGGGCTCCCTGGTGACTTCACAGAGAGCCTTCTTGAAGAAGAATGGTGGAGTAAGGCCCAGTAACAGTAATGATGTCTGTACTGGTTATTAATACGTTTTTGGTGGGGAGTCTGTTGATAGAGGAGCTGTGTGAAGGGAGGAGGACAGGACATTTGTGAAATTGTCATAGCTCCTCTTTTAATGCCATTTCTTCTTGATGGAAGGAGTCTGAAATCTGTTCGTTTCCCCTAATCTCATTAAAGACTAATTTGGAAAACTGAAAAAGGGAAAACTTACTTTGGGTCAGTCTAGCTACAGTTAAAATACTTCTGGTTGTTGAACTGGCCAGGAGCTCTCCACTTCAGGTCAGTTCATCAGCAGCTTGTGTTTCTCTATGTTTGACAGTCAGGATGGAGGAAGGGAGAAGAGAATTATTATTTCTCCTGACATAATAAGGCCTTGATAATTCTTGTGTGAAGCAGATTTTATTTATCTCCTTGAGCGTTTCATAGATTTTCTTTTATAACTAAGGTAGAGGTACTTTTTCATCTTGTCACAGCTGATTCCTCCTGCCGTCACCTTAGTGTTGATTTTCACTAGCTGCAGGGTCATTGAGACCAAATGGCTTTTTTTCTTTCAATTCTTTGGTCATTCAGTCTTGGCAGGGTCATTTTGGGGTTTTTGTTTTGAGTGTGCATTGCCCAGTGGTTTTGGATAATGAGTTATTGAAGAGCAGCAGAAGACTTTTCCACTAACAGCAGCAATGTAAACTTCAAGGTTAAATGCAGCATTGATATTCCTGCCTTATGGGAAAATTTTACTCTTTCAACATTTACCATGATTCTGATGTGGCATCAGAAGTTAAAATATCCAGGAATTCAGCAGGATGAAATGCCCGTGCAGAAATGTATTGGCAATGACAACATGAATTGTATTGTGAGGTGTGATGGTACCAGCTGCACCGTGGCGTGGTCTGAGTTGCAAGTTCAGCTTAAAAATCAGCAAAGCTATAAATTGTTAAGTGCCAGGGAAGCAACATGTTGCAAGTTAAGGATGAACTGAACTGAATCAGGGTATTCCAGTCAGCTCATCAGAAATAGTGCAGTCTGAGATCAACCAGAACATTGGTTTTTTTTCTTTTGGGATTTCCAAAGTTACTGCAAAAGGAAAAAAAAAAAAAAGAAAACAAATATTATCAGTTAAGTAAAAAGATAAAATGAAGAGAAAGAGGCACTTCCAGGAAGTTAGGCTGGGGCCAGTGGAGCGTTTTTGGCTCAAAGCTTGAAATCCATCTCCCTTGCCTTTCCCTCCGTAAGGAAAGCTGTGACTGTCATTGCTGGGCTCCACAGCCGGGACGTGGTTGCTGGAATTTCAGGGTGTGAGGTTTCTATCGCTCCTGTCCTATTTTACATAATCTGGCACAAAGCAGGAATGGATTTTATTCAACCTTATTGTTCAGAGGAATATTTAGGAGGGAGTCAAAACTGAGTGGAAACAAGGAAGAAATGGAAGGTGGAATCATGGTTTGTTCCCCCATCAAAAAACCAAGAGATCACACAGTGCCGGGCTGCAGGGCTTTTGTGTAACTTCCCAAGAGAGGGGAAGGAAGTAATGAAAAAATATGAAACTTGTGCAACAAAAGACAATGGGTTTTCTATGAAACTGCTTTCATGGTGTCTTAATTCAAATGTGCCCCAAATTCTAGGTTGTACCTAGAGCTGAGCTGGTGTGAAAAGCAGTTCCCAGAGCCATTATAACTCACCTTTGGGGTGTCAGAAGTTCACAATACTAGGCAAAGACAGCTCTAGATCTAGGCGACAGGCATAAATATAAAAATGAAACAAGTTGAAAACAAATTTTTAGAATAAATGAAAATTTGTAATAGAAAACGGTCAGTGTGGTAGAAGAACAGTTAAAAGGAAAATGTTTGTACATAAAGCTTTCTTGTGTCCTGGCCACAGGAACTAAATTTGGCGTTTAATTTGCTTTGCTTTAGCTTCATCATATGCTCCCAGGTCAGTGATGTGTCCCAGGTTTGGATGCTGTCCCTAAGGGGATCACAGCCTTGTCGCTGCTCTCTAAAGAAGCGGCTGCTGCCAGGGATCCAGCTGCTTTTATTCTGCATCCTCCACACTCGCAGCCCCATGCAGCCTCTGTGGCAGCATCTTCTCTTGCACCACAGTAGGGCAATTCTCGCTGACCTGGTGAGGGATTTAATTCCTTCCACCCACGGCTGCGGAGGTTGAGGACTGTTTTGCACCTTCAGGTTCCCTCCTCCTTCAGTGTGTCACTAGTGTTAGAAGTTTTTCCAGCGTGGTGCATAGGGGTTCCTGGGTGGTAGTTCCTTGGTAGTCTAGAAGATTACTTAGGATGCATGGTTTAGGTAGCAGAGACTATAAAATCTGTTCTGCTCCACTTCACACCTACCAGCAGCAAAATCTCTCGGCCACTGTCTCAGAAAAAGCTTTTCAAATGGAAAACTCGCAATCCTGAAGTGCCTGCTGTGCCGGGGTCCGGTCCCTGGGTTTGACGCTGTATTAAAAGGTGCCGTGCGCTTCTGAAGCAATTTTCTTACCCAGCGTTCAGAGGCTGTCTTTGCAGTGGGGTCACCACCTCACAGCCCGCAGGACTGCGAGCACCGACAGAACGGCTTTTTGAACGTCATTGGTGTTGGGCATCGCACAGGGTGCCGGCACGTGGCCCGCCCTGCTCGCCTGCCTTTGCACATCCATGGGATGTGCAGCTCCTGTTGCCAACCGCTCTTCAGTTCCATTAGAAGCCAAAGGTTATTTTGGTTGTGATTGGAGAGTTCACCCCAAAAACAAGACAGAAGGCCCCCATGTAATTTTAGGTCCACAGGAAAAAGCATGCACTTGACATGAGTTTGATCTCTCCTTGGAAAAATCCTTATGTGCCTCAGGGGTGTGTGCGTGATCCGAGACTGACAGTGCATGCGCCAACGTGAAGGGCTGGGAGAGAGAAAGATGCTGGGAATGGGGGAAAAAATCCTTCATTTTATAGTGTGTGTATCATGCTCTCAGGTTATAATTAAAGAGAGGTTAATTACAATGCAGCATCTTAGCATTTCCTGGGCAACATCTCCACAAACAGCTCGCCATCTCGTTTAGAGAGAGGCTGGCTGCATGGCGATACAGATATTATTTGAGGCTGATGGAGTGCTCAGAATACCAGTTCACAGAGGCACTGGGATGAGCATCCTCTGTGGACATCTGGATAAAGAAACCGTGCTGTTTTACCTCTCCTGCCCTAAGGGCATGGCTTCTGAGAGGCAGAGAATGACAGCTGGAGGAAAAATTACATATGCTAATTACCTCAAAAATGATTTAATTGCTATTAATTATTTTATCACAGAATCAATTAGTATTGTATGGCAAGTCATTTTAATTAAAGTAGTCGATAAAAATCAGATAAAGTGTAGACACAGCAGAATTATGGCAAAACTCCAAAATTATTCTCTCATAAGAGATGAAGCCCCAAACAGTTGAGCGCTGAGATTGAATTAGCTGTTATTTTTATTAAAAAATTAGAGCCCACGGCAAAAACATGAAAGCAGAAGCTTCTTTGCAAAGGAGAGGAAAGCTTTTGGTGTTCATGAATGAAGCTGAAAAGGACAGTAGTAGGGTTTTTGTATTTCTGAGATGATTTTCACCCTAATTAAAAAAAAATAAAAATCACTGTTTTCCAGTGTTTAGGTGGTTGTACTTAAAGGGATGCTTTAAAGGGATTTGTTCTTGAACATTTCATCATCTCCTTTAACAAAAACATGCTGTCTTTATTTTCTGCACTGGTAGTTAAACAAACTCAGAGCAGTTTTGGTCCTAATCTTGGCGTAATCAGGTTTCTAAGGAGAAGAAAGAAAATAAAGAAAATGCAGTTTTGTTGAACTTTGTCAGTAGAAATGCGCTTGCAGCGATGGTATGCACAAATTGAGGGCCAGATCTCACGGTGGCGTAGCTCAGCGCTGCTCTGCGCCGTGTTTCTGCCTTGCTCGCCATCTAACAGACACAGCCGTCCGCTGAAAGAGGCTTCTGCGAATGTAGGGATGCCAATCTCTCAGAACTGGGTAATGGTGAGAACAAAAAGCTGGAGAACATCAGAGGCATAATTAATCCGCTGCCTTTGCTTTGAGTCATTATGTGCGGTACGTGGGTGGGTGGAAGTTTGCATGAGAAAGGAAGATGTTGTACTGCTGTCTAGAAAAGGACGCGGATGTCTGGTGTGCGGCAGAAACATGCAGGTGGTTTGGATGCTGGTATTTTAATATTGAATGGTTTGGTCGCTGGTTAATGACAGCAGCCAGGAGAAACGGAGAGGGGCCTTCCAGAGCGCGGGCGGATTTTGCGGGGAGATGTCAGAGCGCTGTAATGCGTGTGCCTGATAGAGCCGCGCGAAAGAACACTTCTGTGCTGGCAAAAACAAGGCTGAAAAATAAAAGTTATCTGGACTGAATTTTTCAAACTCATGAGCAGAATTTAATGTTCGGGACTTCATTGACCAATGCACAAAGCAATTGGAGTAATGAAAAACTACTCTTTGTCAAGTGAGAAAACAAGAGGCATTGATGGAAAAGCGAATTTATTTACTCTTTTATGGAGAGAACATGCTTTGCCCAAGTTCCAAACCGGCTGTGCGGCTCTTGACGAGTATTCCTGCAGTAAAACGGCTAACGAAAGCGCTGCCGCTCTCCCATGTCTCTCTTTGGAGACTCTGAAGTGCAGCTGCACTGCACGGCTATAAAGGAAGGGCTCACGAGTGTTCGGTGAGCACTTCTCAGTGTTGCCATATGGTAAAAACTTGTGTTTTTCAAGCCTTTAGTGCTAGAAATAGCTTGTTTCAAAGCACAAAATGAGGAAACAGCCGGAAGGCGTTCGGTGATTCCTGACCCCCGTCCTGGCTGTGGCCACCCAGTAACAGAGTAATTGCTATAATTTACCATGTGCAACTTAGGAGGAGTTTGATTCCTCAGTCCTGATTTTAGGTCCCCGTAAAATTTTGTTATGACCAGTTTAACATCCATGTGTGGAAATAGCAGGTGAGTTGTGTACTCCAGCTGACCAAACTCAAGTCCATCTTCCCCCCCAAGAGCTGTGCCCGTAACCTGGCTACAACAGGCTGGTTGCATGAGCCTAATGTTTTGTGTAACTCGCAGCGTAAAATCAGAGTACAGGTAATTAATTTTCCTGAAGCTTGGTTGAGGATCTGTGGTTTCACTCTTTGTGTCCCAAGTCTGCATAAAGGTTTTAAGCTGCACATCTTGAGCAAAGCTCTTAAATGGAAGCTATTAGGGGTCCTTTTGCTTAAGGGAAGGGAAACGCTGTTTGGAAGATGGAAGGAGAGGAGGGCAGGAGTTGAGATGGGGGCAATTTAGTGTCTGTGCTCTCCCTCCCTGCCCTAATGAATGAGAGATTGATTCCTCACCTGACCCCCTCTATCTGTCTTCTCTTAGACTTGCTGGATCACCTCCATGAACTCTTCTTGCTTCTAAAGCTTGGAAAGTTCTATATGTGACAACAAAGATACCACAGCCTACGTTCAAAGGTATCTGCTTCATACAAAGACAGAGAGGGCTTTAAGCAAGAGTCTTAAACTGCTGGCAGTCCTCTCTGAAATCAGTGGGCGATTTGCCTGAAAAGACTTGAGGCTGTGGTCCTGTACAATTAATCTCCCCTGTACAAACTCCTACGACCACATGTGGAAAATGAATGCCAGCTGAACAGTATTCACATACGCATACAAGTAGGCTGAAGTGACACCAGTGCCTACAGTTCAAACTATGTGGATCCCACGGGCATTTTTGGCGGAACTGTATCCCGCTAGCCCTTGGTGAATTTGTGCAGACCTCTGCAGTAGGCTGCCCACGCTGGAAAGCCACACTCATGTTTACTGTGGGGAAAGTCTGTCCGGACTCCTACACGCCGTGCAGTGCCACACAGCTGGCTGCACTGAAGGGATCCAAGGAAAAAGTGTGTGAGCCTGTCAATGTAAAGCATACTGAGATAATTTCAGTAACACAATATTTCTGTTCACCTATTAGAAACAAAATTGGCTTGTGAGCTAACAGGCATGAATTTTGGTCATGGGCTTTAAAACCAATAGCAAGACTACGTTATTTTCAGTGCCTTTCCAATTCCACAGCTGTTATAAAAAGACCAAAGCAAGTCACACCCACCCACGTCCCTGTCCCTTTTCCACTCCCAGGTGGAAAAGCCTGTAGCAGCTGTACTTGCAGTCTTCCTTGCGTTCAGCGTGGACGTGATGCGCAGACACCAGCAGTAGGCATGAGAAGATGGTATGTGCCTTTTGCCTTGCCCGTCCTCCTCAGACCGGCTGCAAGGCTGTTCATAAGCAGGTTAGTTTGGACTCACCCCTGGGTATCACCGCAGTCTGTCGCTTCATTGCCACCCCTGAGCTGAGATCAGAGAGCATTACGTTTTACTTGTTGCTTGCCTGGCTTGTTTTCACGCCACCTACCCAGAAGTGGGAAGCCACTCTCTGTCTCAGTACCCTGAGAGCTGCACTTTCTGGAAGAAAAAAAAAAAATGCTTTTCAAAGAAAGATCTGTTTAGAGCTTTCTCGTTTTGTTTTACACTTCACATCGTGCTGTTATCGATGTCTTGTTCCATCATGTTGTGTAGTGTAATGTAAGAGGACAAGTGCAGTAAGGTGCTCACTGTGTAGGTGGAAAATCTGAAGAGATGGAGTTCTCTCCAACATATGGCTGGGCTTTAATCATAGATTTTCTTTTTTTAAAAAAAAAAAAAAAAGTTTCACTTTTTTCAAAGGTCAGTCTGCAGGAAAGTGACATTTCTGTGAGAGGTGCAATCCAGTGGGCACGTACAGTGAAAATAAAATGCAGAGCAAACCGAATCAGCCCTGCCTGTGCTCTCAAGCAAACAGACCCAGCCTTGGAAACCTCCAGGTCAGATCCTCGGTGTGGGTGACTGCAGGCTGCTGCAGAAAAGTCAGGATCCTGACTGGCGTGTACTGAAGCATCCCTCATCCAAGGGTCGTGCATGTCATGCAAAATCCGCATGGTACGGAGAGGAAACAGGTGGAGATGAAATGTTTTGACTAATTCTTTGGCGAAGGGGGGAGGTGGGGCTAAAAAGTACCACTTCAGCTTCTTGGCTTTCAGACATTTGCTTGCTAGACTGTCTCCAAAATATATGTCTGATCTGGTCTCTTCTGAAAAGAAGACTGCCTTTGACTTTGATTGATTTTTCATGAGCTTCGTGCAGAAGGTGACTCGTGTCCAAAACATGAGCACACCTGTTTACTACCGAGGCCTGTGTGTACTTCCTAGAGGATGTTTTCTCTGTCTGTTTCCACAAATCTGGGAGAACTTGCTTTTATCCATAGAAACATTTGTTCCAAAGATAGAAGGTTCTCAGGAGAAAGCAATCAGACTACATAACTTTTTTTTTTTTCCTTATTTACACACCACAGCTTCAAGACCCCTATCATAGTTTTCTGCATTAAATCGAATTTAATGCGATGGAGAGAGGCAACCTGGGAGAGCTACAAGTGCTGCACCTCATTGCAGGCCAGAGATTGTCCCCAGAGCAGGATGTCTCCCATTGCGTTGTCTGCCCTGAAAATGGTGCTGGGTTTAAGCATGGGACCACAGACAATGCTGCGAGGAGTTAAGGTGCAGCAGCGTTCACTGGTGTTTCTGCAGCATCTTGATGTATGGTCGTTGGCTCTCAACAGTCACTGGCTGGAGGGCGTTTCTGTTGAGGGTATCCTGTTTTTGAAAATAAGGCCAATGTTCCTCTGTGTTGTGACTGCTCATGTGGCTTTCAGCATGGTGGTTCAGCAGGCCCCTGCTAACCATTTAATGGGGGCTTCTGATTAGAGCTACCCAGCAAAAATGCCCCACGTTGCCTGTGAAGGTGTATTCTCCTGGAAACCTTCTGGTGGGTCTGTTAGTCCAAGGGTCGAACGCTGTCCCCTGCCACACGCTTGAGAAAAGCCTTAGAGCAGCAGCAGGAGCTGAAAGCCTCGGCTTCGCAGCGGCCCGGCCGGCCAGCCTCGGGAGCCGTGTTTATAAAGCACTTCCTAATGAGGGGAAAGAAGCTGGAGAGCAGTTTTCTAAGAATAAAAATTCCTATATGGGTTTTTGAAAACTACTTTACACAAATGATAGCTTAGCATCTGGCGGGCTGGGTTTCTGCCATGTGTGGCAGAGGATGCAGTTTGTGGAGTTGCAAGCAATTGACTCAAAAAGCTTTTGTGTAGTCCTGGAGCCCAGGAACTTTTTAATTTTGAGCAGTCTTTTTCCAGATTTAGCCCATTAGAGACTTTATTTTTGGTGACCTAGTTTGAGCTCTTTAAAAAATAATCAAGCAGCATTTTTCAGATCTGATTTGTAATGGGACTGTGGATTGGTTTTGCAACTTGAAATGGAAGTTAGTGGGGGGGGACAGAAACAGCTTTTTATCTGCCTGCTCCTTCGGAGCTAACATTTGCAATTGATTTTGGAAGGCCTTTAGGAAGGTTAATCTGACAGAGGCTGCGGCTTGGCTTTGCCACTTCAAGGGTTATTGTTTGACGTGCCACTGGGAAAATAATAAAGTAGCTAGGTTTAAATAATACTTTCTGTGCAATAAACTCCAGGAGTGCTACCAAGTATTACTGGGCACTATCCAAATGCCGTTAAAGCCCGTGGATTCGCTTGCTCCCCAGCGCCTACGATGGGGTTTGGATTAGAGAGCGAGCAATCGGGGCGCACGCCAAAACGGCTTGCCGTGGGTTACGCACCAACTCTGCTGCGGCAGAGCTGGGATTAGGGCTCGGACCCAAAGATGCTGTTTCCACGTTCCGTCTCGGCTGTGGGAATTAGTATCATGCAGGAGAGCTACCGGCCTCTGGCCACTTGTGACTGCAGGGAGGGCCCGGGCGGTCACAGCCCTTTAGTTTTTTTAAGAGTGGAAGGATGCTTACAGCTGAGAGCTGCCCGGGCCTGAGTGCCGGCTTGTTCAGATGGGTAGTTGTAAAACTAAAGTGAGGAAAAATACCCCCAAATAAAATCTCTGTTTCTGACTTTATATATATATTTTGTTTTCACGTTGTATTGCAATGCAAAATTACAATCCTAGATATTAGGTAGCCTGGAATGCGCTGCAGTGGAAACATACTGTTTGTCCTTCAGTTTTCTCTGGACAGCCCTTCCTCTGGATCCCCAAGGAGAATCTTTGTGATATTTTTCAGGATCTCCAGTTTAGTAAATAAATCTGCTGATTGGGTAGGAAGGGAGAAGACAGTCCCCTCTCTAGCAGTGGGGGGGTGTTCCTGGCACGGAAGGGCTCAGAGGTTCTTGAGGTAACGGTAGGAAAAATGTGCAACCACCAAGTGTCATGGATGCTTCCACCTCCCGGCCATCGTCCTTGGAAGCTCTTTCGGCAGGGTGTGTGGAGAGGGAGAACTGGAGCCAAAACTGGCAAAGGTTTAAGCAGCCACAAGACTCCTGCTAGGGCCAGCCAGACCCTGCTGTTAGGGAGGTCAAAACTTCATCCCCCTTGATCCCTGCTCGAGGCCCAGCTTGTGTGGGGCTGACCCACAGAGCACAACTCTGCTTCATATTGGAGTTTCTCGCTGCCGGATGCTCCGTGCCTCTTTTGTCAGCATAAATACTCTTACAAGAGCCAGGAGTTGACAAAGATGATCATATAGTTCAAATGAGATCAGATTGTTTGTAATTAAAAAAGTTTGGCCTATTAGATATGAGACTCCTATATTCAATTTATATTTGATTTTAAAAAAGAAGGAAATTAGTGATTTACCAGTTTCTATTGCCATCGTCATGTTTCTGTAGCTCAGAAGTATCTTGATCCAACAAATGAGATAGGGGAAATGTTCTAAATACTGTTTAATTTATTTTCTTACTGAAAAATATGTAAATGCCTGAGAAATTATACTTTGAAAAGTGGCTACTGCAAATTAACAGCATTTCACATGGATCTTACTTTGCATTTTTAATACACATAATGTGTGTCCCAAATTGCATGATTTGCATTATAAACCAGAACGGCTCCTGTGTCGCTGCTGCTGTCCAACAGTTGAATAACAAGGCTTTTCTTTCCAAACTGTATAAATACATATTTACCCAAATGATGCAATTTAGGGCTCCTTTATTTACACTTTTCTGGTCAATCAATCACCCCGACATCTTTTATAGTCAATACTTTTAAAAGGTGTTTGAGTAAATCTGGCATTTGGGGAATGGGAGTGCCAGGCATATACTGGAAGTAATAATTCTGTTATTGCGCTGACATTTTGGCTACAGAGTTTGGCACCTTCTCTGTCTCTGCCCTCATCGTCTGTGAAATGTTGCGTTATCGTGTTGTGCCACCTTCAGCCACAGTGGTTTTAACTTTCCGGGCTGGGCCTGCGGCGTTAAACATCGGGCTGGGGACACCCAGGTTCCTGGGGCCAGTCCTGTCCCAGGCTTCATTTTCTCCAGCATTCTGCTGTCTGAAGCATCTGGAGAAAGAGTTGGATGACCTCCATCTCGTCCCATCAACATTGTCAATTGTTCAAAGCCCTGACTCAGGTTATCCACACCTGTTTTCGGTAGTTTTCTAGGACTGCTGATCCTCATTGTCCAAGGAAATGCAGTTTATGGGTTTAATATTCCTGCATCGTTAATGTGATGTCCCCACTGCTTGAATTTCATTTCAAGCTGGAGGTCAAAATCATAAATGATCTTGAGACAGCTCACTCCAGTATGTGTTGGCTTCTGGTGTTGAATACAGGGAGGGAGCAGGTGGATAAACTTGCTGTTCCTTTAGTTCTGTCTCCCTTACCCAGACCCTTTATAGACAGGTTTCTTAAGCACTGAAGGGTTGTGTGTGTCTTCCCTTTTAACTTTAATTGTCTGGTTTCAACCAAATTTGTCAGTCAGATAGAGTTTCCAGCGCCAGTGTGTTCCACAAGGACTGGGAAAATGATCACAGGGTAGACGGCAGGGACCCAAGTCAGTGCCTCCCCACAGGGACTCACTGCAGCTCCAGCTTCACCAGAAGGTTAATCTCAAGAAAATCCCCCCCAGGAAGCATTAGGGAGAACTAGTGGTCATGCTGTCTGCTGCTCATGAACCTGCTTCTCTTCCTAGCCTCCCGCCCCTGAGCAGAGCCCTGCCGCCTCCCGAGCTCTCCTGCTCTGTCTGTCCTCATGCAGCGCGTGGAGCTGGCTCCTGAGACAGCCTGCCCTCGTGCTTGTAGGCACCCCCTGCCAGGCCGTGGGGTATGAGGTGCGACTTGCAAACCCCGCTGTGGGCAACCCTGATCCTAAATTTCAAGCTTGTAGGGCTGCATTGCACCCAAGGTTGTCGTTTTGCCTGCAGGTTGTGAACTAATGTTCACCTACAAACTGGCTTCAGGAGGAGGGGCAAAGGGCAATGCCACAAAACTAGCCATAGCTGAAATGTTTAGGACCAGAGGCTCTCAAGATAAATTAAATATGATTAAGATAAATGATTGGAACAGCAGCATTTTATGCTGTTCTAATCATATCTACCCAAGTGAAAAAAATCCAATAAATGCCTGTGGTGTTAATGGGGTCCTGGTTATCTGGCCGTGCAGGATCTGTGCCGGTGCCAGCCAGTGTCAAACACCCAGCTCGTGAAGGATGGGGGATGAGCGCTAGTCAACGTGTTGGCTGCTCAGGGAATCATTTCCTGTGCAGGAGCCACGGATTGCAGGAGCTCCAGCATAGCACCCGTGTGGTGCTGGTGCCTCGGGAGGGCTGATGGAAAGCAGCCGGTTTGTGTCAGCGAGCAGCAGCCTTTCTCTTCCATGAGGAGGGCTGAGCGCTCCTGGAGAGGAAGCCAGTGCCGTCCTCTGTTGGGTTTGCCAGGAGCTGCCACGCAGAGGCTCGGGAGAGTCGCGGCTTCAGGGGTGGGAAGTGAGAGGTGTGCTGGGCAGTCCCTCACCTGGGGATTGCCGGGGTAGCTGCCGTCTCCAAGGGATGTTCACAGTTGACACAGCAGAGGATCAAAGCTGGTTTATCAGCAGTTTTCCCCTGCTGATAGCCCACTGTCCTGGTTTTGGCAGGGATGGAGTTAATTTTTTCCTCTCAGTAGCTGGTATGTTTTAGATTTCGTGTGTGAAGAATGTTGATAAACACCCTGATGATATGAGTTGTTGTGAATGAGACCATTTTCACAGCATCCTGTTTCTTGTGCTGACCTCAAATGCAGCATTGCAGACTGAATGGATCTCACTCCCTGGCCCTGTCTCCGTTTGCTACCTTGATATTACGTTGGTGTGACCTCCTCCTTCCCTTGTGCTCCCTGAGCCACGTTTCTCACCTTGCAGTAGTTACAGACATCTAGTAAAGGGCTGTGCACTGCATTTCATGCGTAAGCTACTGGCTGTGTCCTTATGGAGGGTGTAATTAAATCCACAGCTACCAAAGC
>WHYT01014162.1:98698-172532 GCA_009806455.1 Tetrax tetrax
GTCATTGGGACATCGGGTGGTGAGAAAACATACATTGTTTACCTTGTATATTTTAATATCCCTATATTCTGTTATTATTGTAGTTTTCCTTCATTATTTTAGTAAATTGTCGTCATCTCAACCCACGAGTTCTCCTTCCTTCCCAATTCTCTCCCCCATCCCGCCTGGGAGGGGGAGGGTGAGTGAGAAACTGTGTGGTGATTCGGGCTAAACCATCACACCCACGTTGTGCACAATAAGCAGATTCTCAGCTCGCTCCCAGTGAGCATCAGTTTGTTTGGTTTTTGAGAAACAGAAGCCATGCACTGCTTCCAATCAGCATTTTCACAGCATCCTGTTTCTTGTGCTGACCTCAAATGCAGCATTGCGGACTGAATGGATCTCACTCCCTGGCCCTGTCTCCGTTTGCTACCTTGATATTACGTTGGTGTGACCTCCTCCTTCCCTTGTGCTCCCTGAGCCACGTTTCTCACCTTGCAGTAGTTACAGACATCTAGTAAAGGGCTGTGCACTGCATTTCATGCGTAAGCTACTGGCTGTGTCCTTATGGAGGGTGTAATTAAATCCACAGCTACCAAAGCTGTGGAGCCATGTCGTGGAGTTGCACTTAGTTATATCAGTAGGAACTGTTGGTAGTCTCCCATACTTTGTTCCCAGCCTGCGTTTGCGACGTGGCGAGCAGAAGCTTCTCCGCCAAGTGATATGCAGGAAAATTGCAAAGGAGCAGAGCTGTTGCAGTAGCAACACACGTGCACCTTGGAAATCAGCTCAGAGATGGGGAGAGGGCGGGGATAGCAGCAGCGGGATACCTAGAAATTGGGAATTGAAGACACGTAACATAAACAGCTCTTTTTGCCAGCTGAAAACCCAGCAGGATGATGATTAAGTGCACAATGTTTATTGATATCTGAATGACTGTTTGTTGCCAAAAAATGCATTTTAGAACTTAGCATAAACTCAGTTATCTGATTCTAGCACGGCTTAGTATTTATTAGGAAATATACGGCTTTTTTATAGGCATTGTTCACCTTAGGGAGGAAATAAAAAAAAAGGAGAAAGCCATTTTATTTTAATAGCACTGACTTCCTAATCTAAGCACTCTGTACCAGCAGCTCGGTTGTAGAGTGGAAAGAAATAGTGGGTATTACCATTTATCCTTTGTTATGGAACACTATCACCTCTCTCTATCTCCATCAGCAGAGTCAGGCAATAATTTACTGCAGCAGACGCTGAGGGATATCAGCTCCCAGGCCGCTCCAGTTCAGGTAGTTTGTCATCATGAGCTTTCAAGAAGGTAAATAAGTTGATTAAGGAGGAAGATTTGTCATGTCAGCATTTTTGCCCACCTAGAAGGCAGTGCTCTTCCTCTCCCTCCTTACCCCACCCCGTCTTTCTTGTGCTGAGTTTTCTTGTGTACGTAAGTAGCTTTGACAGAGAGTTACTTTTAGCCGTGCCTCAGAAATAGCAAGTGTTATATATGGAGATGTAAACGATGCTGATTAGCCAAGTATTGTGGTTTGAGGAGGAAAGTTTAATCAGAACATGAAGAATATTTGGCCGCCCCGTGCATGATCAGCCTTTCAGCAGCTGCCAGAGAGGTGCCTACTAATGCTCCGAGAAGCAGGACCTAGGAAAGGCAGTCACTAACCGTAAAAGATGAAGACGCTTGCCTGGTGTAACATTAGTTTTCTACCGCGTGCGTTCGCGCCTGCAAAACCTCCTCTGGCAGTTCCCACGTTCTGTAGCTTGTCTCCAGAAATTCATGAACGCACTGAGGAGGGTAAGGGTAGGGAGCCAAGGAACAGAGAGCAATTTAGCACCCTAGTCATCTAGCAGTGTCACCTTATTCGTAGTGGTTAGGCTGTTTAGAGAGCTGAGTGCTGTGCAAGAATTTCTGGAGCTGGTCATATTGTAGTTAGGCCCTGAGCAAGCCTTTGGGGCAGAGCTTGTGGCTCTGATCATTTATGAACACCTTGACCCATAGCAAAATTTCATTATCCATCCTGCTTTGCTTCTGGTGGAGCCTGTTCAGTTATGACTCACCACAATGTGCTGTGCTGTGATTTTTAGTTTTCAGGGAGTAAGACAATAGCTCCCCTCCAGCACTAGGTAAGTTGAATTTTGGAGGTGGGAGACTTGGGATGCTCCATGCCTTAAGCCGGGGCTGCCATCTAGACTCATTTGAGGGTTACACCCTGCAGTTCAGGAGCTTTTCTGAAAGGAAAACATTTCCTTCTACTTGATGTGTCACGTAATTGCTAATACTGAAATACACATTCAGTGTTGTTGAAATGAATCCCAGCACCACTTTCCTCGAAGGAGAAGGAAAATACCTGCTGTGAGCAGCCGTGCAAGCAGGCAAACCTCTTTGTCTGGCCACCCGTTCTGTGCCTTTGCAGGCACACGTACGCACGCGTGTGCAATCCCCTCATCGACTCTCACCAGTGCCATTCCTCAGGTGTCCTGGAATGCCAAAAGGGATGGCTTACTGGCAAAGATAAGAATGGGGGAATACTTTCAGTTCCATGAGAGGATGTAGCATGAAGATAATTAATTAAAACCGTTGGGACTTCATTTGAAGCAGTCTGTGATTAAACATAGGGATTTCTTGTGGAACAGTTAGGTAAATTTGGCCTCAGGTGTCTCCCCCCACTTCTTGGCCCTTAGACAGGTAACGATGAAATTCTGGTTTAGAGCTATGCTTTGTTAGGGTTCTCTCTGTTTTAATTGAATGAGCTTTCATTATAAATCTCATCAAGAACAGCCAAAGCAAAGGACCCGTGTTAATTTGAATGTGTCCTGTGAGTTATCTTTGGCTCTGTCAGAAAAGGAAAAAGCAGTTTGCCTGTTGTTGGAAACACCAGAATGTGAAGTGACATGAGAATGAGCCTCCAGTGCCTTCCAGATCCCTGTCTCGCATCCGTATCTTCGGTCTAATATTTGCAGTGAGGGTTGCAAAGGCTGTGATAGTGAAGTTTCTCCAGCAGTTGTTACCCCTTAGACCATGGTGCTGTGTTGAGAGCCAGGGGATCTGTTCTTTGTTTCCTGAAGTTTGCTGTGGTTGGTTGGGTTATTGGAGTCGCATGTACCCATTTGTACCGTTTTGATGATGTTCTGGCAAGGCAAAGCAGCTGGAGTGCCAGGGCTGTAACTACCCCTTCAGAGAGTGAGTGCCTGCTGATTTTTAGGTGCTGGTAAGACAGGTTAATCTGGGAGCCCAATGGGAATTGTCGGAAAGACAAGATGGAAAAACCAGTGAACCTTCAGTAGAAATAGCAGGGTTGCTAGGATTTGTAGTACAGGGTGTGCAGACGTTATCATTGGCTCTGTTTTAATGAGAATTTGAAAGAAATGCTTATACAGAACAGCCGCTTTTCAGCTCTCTTCACTGATCTCTAAGCATTGATTTACAAAGATCATGGCCATTTTTCTGTAACTACTGATGATTTGTGATTTACTCTTGACTTTGCAACTTTCAGTTAAGAATTCTATTAAGCAGCGTAAGGCCATTGTGTGACACAGACCTTTCCCTTTTCTGGAAAGCTTACAGACTAAATGAGAGGTAAAAAAGCTGGTGATTTTATGAAGGCAAAGGAAAGCTTGCTAAATCCTCCCTTGGGGAACAGAGAGGCAGAGATGAACTACTGGGCTGGTGGAAGGGAGCAGAGAGTCTCTAAAAGAAAAGACTGGAAGAGCTGAGCTTGGCTTGTTTAGTAGCAAAACAAAACCTCAAATGGTTTATTAATTGCTGTCAATACCTGCGAGCAGTTTGAACTAAAGGACAGCACCAATACAGAAGCACATGTCAAGTAAAATAAAAACCTTTTGCTTTTGAGAAGGCGTGGGCAGGTGACAGTTCCCTCTTTTCTCAAACTCTGGTTCAGCAGAATCCAAAGCCCAAAGCTCTTGTAATGACAGGCCTTTAACGTTCACGCTGGCAAATGTAATTAAGGTCTGCGAGGGTCCTGGACAGAATTTATCCCTTGGATTATAATGTTTTAATTTAGTATCAAATATTCATGGACTGGCAGGGTCAAACAGGGATAGGAAAGTACTGTAACAGACATTGGCAAAGTAGGATGCTGAAGTATTCAGCCCAAAGGTCAGCCATCCGTGGAAACCCATTAGGAAAAATACTGTAAATATCTTGTTGCATCTGTGAGTCGGAGAGCGAAACACGAGCTCCTCGTGCCCCGGCGGGTAGGACTGCAGAGCACGAAGTGCAACCTGTGTGAGCTCACACGCTCACGCACACAAGTGTTTCAAAGGAGCGGGCGACCAAAAGCGTTTGGCTGCTTCCATGTGAGAAAAGAGGGAGGAGAAAAGTCCTCCTGACCTGCCATCTTCTGTTTTCCCAGTTGGTTACCACAAGTAGAAGAGAATTGGGTAAAAAGAAAAAATAAATGTCCTTTGGAGTCAGAAATGCTTCCAGCTTTAACCTGCTATTACACCTGCCGATTGAGCCTTACAGTCAGGCTGGGTGCTGTGAGCATGAGAACTGGTTTTGCTCAGCTGAGAAAAAACTGTCATCTTAGCCAGGATTTTTCTCTTGTCTCTCAGCAGCATGCAATTCAGTGAGGAAACTATCTAAGGATTGTATTTTTAGACACCCAAAGCAACTGAAGACAAGAAATTCTGCAGGAATACAAACACACGCAATTTGTTTAAAAGCATATATGTATATTTGTAAATACATACAACAGCCATACATAGATATACACACACACATATGTGTCGTGCAGAAGATCAGAATGAATTTCTGAAAACTCCTGAGTGGCAAAACTTAATTCTGCAAAATCCTCAGGGGCTTTTTAGAGTTAAATTAATACTGATGTAATTGAAATGGTAATATTATTTGTTTAAAAAAAAAAAAGAATATTTAAATAATTCATTTTCCTATTGGTTGTATCGAGTGTGCTTAGGTTCAGCAATTATATGCTAAGTACAAACAGCCTCTCCTGTAATGATTTTGTGATAATCTGACCTTTGATGGGCATAGCTCACAGCAGCTGGCACCTTCTGTATAGTTTACAGGCTATACAGTAATTAATACTGTGACATACCACTGCTGGCCTTCTGATGTAGCTGGGTCCTTGAGCTCCCTTTTCTCTCTCAAGCCATCTTTTCTTTCCTTGTGTCCCTGAATATTCAATGACAGACACATTTTCAAGGCCACCTCCAAGCCAACAGCTGGCTGCTGACTTTGGGCAGAGATTGCCCTTGCTGGAAAAGAAATCTTTGCTGGGTATGCTAAGGTCTTGGGTCCTGGATGAGCTCAACCCGCTGTGTCCTCTTTCCGAGGGAGCATACGTCCCCAACATGATCAGAGAGGTTAAGGAGGCGGTAGTGGACAAATTCAGTCCATTCAGCCGAGACCTTGCTCTTCTTGTGGTGTTTTGGACACATCCCATCTCAGTTGGGTGCAGCACTCGGTGTTCGGGAACACAAGTGGATTGTAAGTGTTTTGGGGTCTGACCGTTGGACCGCTCCTGCTGCAGGGCACATGCCAGCTGAGGGTGAGCAGCCTCTGTTTAGGGGTTCAGAAGACATAATTAAAAACCTGCCATCGTTAATTTTATTTAATATTAAGTACAATAATAGCTTGTGAAAAGCAATCTTTCAGGGAAAGGTAATAAGAGTATTAATAAAAACAGGTGAGAGGAGAGGCCCTTTTCTAGCTTGCTGAATTATTTTGTCATTGTCAAGCAGCTGGGAACTCCTTTGAGATTATTCCTGTATAGTTAATATCATTGTTTCTGTGATGACTTTAATGACTGAACCTTTCTTCCATCCTTAGCTATGACAATAACTACTCTACTTTTTCTCCTTCAACAAGTTACTGTGTGTGGTTCAGTACATTAAGGAATATTATTAAATATAGACGTTTCCTCTAATTAAGCCATTGGCAAAAGGTTTCTTGTCCAATCACTTGCTGCTGATAAATACTGGAGGAAATTATGTTTTGCACAGAGTATTGCACTTTTCCTGCTGTGCTTTCCCTAAAAAAAGAACAAAATGATACAAAAATAAAGCAGTAAGATTGCAAACTCAAGCACTCAGAAATTAGATAATGCCAGAATGACAGCTGCCTGAATCTGCCTTGCATTAAGAAGGACACATTCTGTCCTTCTCTGTCTGCTCTGATCATGAGTAGCTTGCTTTTCTTCTCTGTTCTCTTGCCTGGCTTTCCATCTTTCCCTTTCATGAGATCACCATTTCTTCTGGACTCTTCATTCTTACGCTTTTTAGAATTTTAGATCAAGAGCAAATTTCTAGCCTTGTTTGTGGAAAAGAGAGACATAATTTTATGTAGAACTTTTTCAACAACCGCATCCCTAAACTCACCTATAATTTAATTGAAAATTGTTGTTTGTGCACCTTAAGGGGACTGCCATTTGTTCACTGTTTCAATAAATGCGTGTGGGAACGTGGTATATTTAAGGGGTCCGGTTATTCTGGACATGATTTTAAAAAAGCTCCCACCTCCTGTAAGATTGTGCATCTTGATTCAGGAACCATACCGAAGATGTAATGAGTGGGAGAAGTTTTTAACATGCCCCCTTGAAGAAAAATAGTGGAATCAATGCAGAGAAAAATCTAATCTTATGGTTAGTTCGGTCACTCGGTTGTATTCCTGGTTGGTGGCACCCTGCATAATCTCAGAATTTGGAGTTTACATGTCTTTCCTAAAGAATACGTCTGAATTTGAAAATCAGATGTGTTTACTAATTGCTCACATCTTATAAATTATGGATCTATCCTTGAAGGAGACTTTAACAATCTATTAAAGCCTGAATAACAGAGCTATTCTCAAGCTTCTAGATAAACAAAATAAAAACACAGCTTTAAGAACAACAAGAAGCCTCTTCACTTTTTATCTTAATAGAAATAAACCTAATCAAAAGCCAGCGATTAATGAATCTCTCCAGGGTTTCCATTCTTGAAGAGATTAGAGTTACAAAGGGATAAATAGTTTCAATAGGTAGGTGTGATGTTGAGCTCAGATCGTGTATTTGTGTATGCTTAGCCAGAAATGAGAGTTGCTGAAATGCATTCTTTGGATGAAGATTCAATGAAACCAGACAGTCAACAACTCCAATATTCACCAATTTATGTGTGTGAAAATGTCCGAGAGTGCCAATAAAGTCAGTTCCACCCAAGAAATGCTTTAAAACACTCACTAAAGAGTGGCTGTATGTTTTTAAGAAATTATTTTCTTGGGAGAGAAAAGCAAAGCTCTCAAAGAAGCAGCTAACTGCTTTTTCAGGGTTGAACAGCCAGCTATTTGCTTCTTGCAAAAAACCAAAAGCCCAGACTGAGGTTATTTAGCTGAAATTTGGCAAGGCTGACACATTGTCACTATGTGTAGTCAGTTCCAGCATCCAGAAACAGAAACGGCCTTTTGCTTTAGGAGTGGCCTGACACCTTCACCTGCAGTTTGAATAGAAAAATATAAAAGTCCTGCTGTTCAGCTCCACCTTCTACCGGATCTCTGGGGTGTTTAATTCATTCTGCATTGCTCCATGGAGCGGGAATCATGCCAACTGAGGGCTCCTGGTAGATGGTGGAGAAATTTTAATAAATGCATTTAATTTATCTGGCTAACTGTAGACTTTCCTGTAATTCATATCAGCTAACTTGGCTGTCTACTAGGAAAAAAGAAATCACAGTATCTGATGTACAAAGCCTGTCACTCATCATATAGTAAATGAACAAATGAAACCTCCTTCTACTGTTAAGTGTCCAGAAAACATTCCTAGGACCTTTGCAGGCAGCTTGCTTACAGTGGTGTGTGATTCTGGACACCGTGTTACAGCCTGCGCTGCATTTGTCATGTGTGTATTCTTCCATTAGACTTGTGATCAGACACTTGACCTTTCATAACCATCATGGGAAAGACAGCCTTTTTCACCTCTACTTCTTGTTCATTGGATGAAACTTCACCACCTTGCAATCTCAGGCTGCATGTAAGCTGGAGAAGCTGGGAGACTGGGAGCATCGGTCCTGCTCCTCCTCTTCCTTTTCCATTTTCTTTCCGTGGGAAGGAGAATCGGGCATGGATGGGCTCCCTGGTGTGCTCCAACCAGTTTTGTCATCCGAAGGACTAAGCAAGCAGCCTCTCAGCTTAGACATAAGCAAAAATGTTATGGGGATTTAGAGTATCACAAATAGAAGTGAGGAATTGAATGCTTTTTTCTTCTTTTGTAGATGATATCTTGTTTTGCCAAAATAAATACACCAACCTGATTCAGTCCATTGACATCTCAGGGTGCCTGTGGCAGTGCAGTCGCGCCGTGTGTAAACGTGACCGTGGAGCATTGTGCAGTGAAGGTAACAACTGGGCTCAGGGCTCCTGGCGTTGTTAGGAAAGCACCTCTGCTCCGAGGGCTATGCTGTCTAACTGCAAAAAAGAAATGTCAGAGCTGTTAGTGGATGCAGACATCCGAACGCAGCGCTCAGCTGCTGGCCTGCGCTGCCTCTCTAAAGCAGTTTCAGGTATTGGTTTGATAAGACAGCCTGTGCTTTGTCTTTCCTGGTGAAAGCATCCCGAGAGCCTCCAACGTGCTCACAGCTTCTCATAGGCTATGTTGTCTGAAGAAAATTGATAAGAGGGGATGTGTTTTCCCATGGTTATTACTTTCCTAAAATTATTCCAGAGCGTTGATATTATTTGGTTTATGAAGTAGCAGTTTGTGCAGTTTTTATCTTGCCTGGAAAGAAACCATGATTTACGTGATTGAAACTCCCAAAAGCAGAGAAAGCAAAAGGCATCTGTCTCTTCTTGTAACTGGGCAGCTCTAAGCTGATGTGCTTTGAGATTCTGCAAAATGCAGCTAAGACTAAACAGCCCAAATGGTAAAGCATTTTGTAACAGCATAATGCTCTCATTTCAGTCTTTCCAATTTAATTGATGACTAAGTTTTCCCGTGGGAGATGGTACAGTAAACTCTCCTGGAAACCACTCTGCAAGTATGTTGAAGGACAATCAGGTATTACAGATACAATATCAAAATTCTTACGGTCTTGGTAAAAACATAGTCATCTATAGCTTTCCTCGGAACAGGACGTGTTAGCTGTGAAGATGGGGTTGTTACAGAGTAGAGACTTGTCTAGGTCATAACGTTGCTCGACATAAACAGCTTTGGATTTATTGTGTGCACTCAGGCAGCCCATATACCTGAAAGTTAGACACTTCCTGAGCAGATACACAAACAGAGGAATTATATTTTGGACAGAAAACATTGGGAAGACTCGGAGATCATGATGTAGGCCTGATCGGTTTCTCCATTTATAGGTTTTTTAACTGATAAATAGGCAAAGACACATGGTGCAAGCTGATACCTGAGCTTAAGTCTAATTCAGCCAACAGGAAGAATACTTGGATGCATCTTTAGAAACTGTATTTCAAAATTTGAAAGCAAATGCAGATTTTTTTGGTCATGTTATTTACCTATTATTTCTAGTTAATGTTCCCATTCTCACATTATTTTTTTTGTTATTTCATTATTGTTTTATTTTTCGCAACCCTGTCTGGGTTCTGGCTAGGATAGAGTTAATATTCACCTGAACTGGGAGGGGAGCTGGAACTGGTGGCACCTGTGGCTGGGGACACAGCTGGGGTCAGCACAGCTGGGACAGGTTACCCAAATTGCCCAGGGGCCGTTCCATCCCATGGGACACCAGCTCAGGGGTCAGTGAGGAGGGGGCTGAGGGGAGGCTCCAGCGACTCAGGAGGAAGCTGGGCATCAGGATTTGCTGTGAGGTATTGTACTGTATTTGTTTTCTGTCTCTGTTTTGTTTTGTTCTGTTATTTTTCTTAAATTGTTTGTTTGTTTCATCTCAACCCATGAGTTTTTCTGCCTTTTCTTTACCAATTCTCCCTTCTGTCCCACTGGAGGGTGGGGGGAGTGCGTGAGAGACTGCATTGCTTGCTCCTGAGCAGGGCTAAACTACATCAATCCCACACTGTTTTTCCAGCAGTGCTTTTCAAAATGAGTCAAGATACACATTTCAAAGGCTTCCTGTATTTTTGTCCATCACCATCACTTAAGTGTTGTTTAAGGGACTTCCTTTCTAAATGCCAGATTCGGGCATTGATCTGAGGTTTAATGGATTCTAGACCTGCATTTGTTTTGCCTCCAGGCCCTCCCTAGACCCTTTGTAAGGTAAATTAGGTCAGACTTAGCATAACTTGCCTTATGTATGCACCAGTGTGATTCCTACACCAAACTCGGTAAGTAAGTAACTACACAACTAATTCTCCTGCTTTAATGTATGAGAAGTCGTACTCTTGCAATAATGTAACATAAAGAGCAATCATTCAGAAAACAAAGCTTTATTTCAACAACTCCTGAAGTGAGTTCTATAAATTATGTGGCAAAATCTTCCCATACAAATTTTGAACAGCTTTAACAAAAGATGCATCTGCCTGACTGCTACTTTAAATTTGAGAAAATCGAGTGCTGTGTTCGGTCCATTGATCTCCTGCTCAGGATATTTTTAATATTTTGTAAGCATGTTACCAAAGAATGGTAGGAAAAGAGTATGATTTAAAGTTTCTACCAGCTGTCTTAAATGCTGAATCACAGATCAATTCTGCAGTCGTGGAGCAGCACAAAGCCCCTCAGGTATGGCTCTTAACAAAATCACAACCAAGCCCTTCCTTTGCCTTTAATACATCTTCAAGCAAACTGAAAGACTACCAGAAGTTTATCTTTTTTTGATAACAAATTTGAATGTGAACTGCAGCGTTAATGTTTCGGACAATAAATTCTCTGCAGCTGCCAAGGGAACTCTAGTGATGATACACCGCTTGCTTCTGGATCAGGCACCAGAAAAATGTTTTTCACAATCTGTGTTCTGATACTCATCAGTGTGCTGAAACTTGAGGGGTTTGTTATTGAAGTTTGTACAGCATAGCTGAAAAAATGCTGGTGCTCAAAAGAGCTTAACATCACAATTTCACAAGTGTTGATGTAACTGAAAGATGCACACTGTGGAAGGAGACAAGACACAAGCTTGTGTGGAACAAAATTCCTTAAGTGTGTGCTCTGTGTTAGCTTTGACATTGTCTCTAAATGGAGTATCCTCTTAGAAATTAGTAATGTCAGTATGTACTACATATTTCTCATGGTTATGGATGGGGCTTTGAGAGAAGCTGGCAACAGCCATGCAACTGAATCCTGAAAATACATATCTTGAACTCCTTTTAAAATCTCAGTTTATCGTGTCATTAAAAATTCATAACCATCAATGAGTTCTGTGTGGAACAGCTAGCTGAGCTCCATAAATTGTGGTAGGCTAGCTAGTTCTACACTTTGGGTATTAGCATTTCCCTTAGAGTTAGTGTTGCAAGTGTTGTAGCTGCTTAGAGGCCACTTTGTGGTTAATCAGTAAACACTTTTTTTTTTTTTTTTAAATTGTGACAGTGAAAGATGTATTCTTTTGCATGGGTGAAATTGTATGAAAAAATAAGGAAAATTAATTGCTGGTGTTTTAGATTAGCAGCACACTTGCAAACATGCCCAACTGAATTTTCTGCAGGTGGATATTACAATTGCTCTGAGAACTTGTTTGAAGTTGAGCAAGTATTGTCTTTGCAGTATTGTGGTTTTCCTCTTAATAAAAACAGGAAACAAATTTGGCCAGTTGAGTGTTGCACAGTTCTAGCCAGATATAAATGCATACCTTTTAATTGATCAAAAAGCAAAATGTGAAATGCTCTTTTCAAGTCAACTCGAGATGCAAAAGCTTCTGAAGGAGGTGATGTGGTGGTAACTATTCACATTTGTTATTTTAATCATGACTTGGCTGCGGCATGCTAACCTTTGTTAAGGTGGAAAAAAAGAACGATGCACTTAGGAACTCTTTTCCCCTTTCTATCACTTAAATCCTAAGAAAGTTGGGTTTCTAATGTAGTGTGACAAAGTGCACGGTTCATGGTGGAGGGTCAGCCTAGCTCCTTGGATCAGAGTCAGGAGATGTCCATTATCTGCCGGCAGCTGAGCTGTGTGAGGAGCTTGGCCGCTGCCTCATGAAATGGATATCCCCTGAAAATAGAAATTACTGTATTTGCAACAGATGGGATGAAACGTGTTCACTTGGCTTACTCCCTACATATATCTAATTTAAAGTTTTTTGCCCTTCTTATTTCCCTCCTTGTGATGGAAGAAGAAGAAACCCCTTCCCTATGGAAACCCCTGTGCCTCCCCAAATTCTTCCCGGTAGCTGCCTGCCTTTGTGTTCCCAGGTGTGGCACCCTGACTTCCCCTGCGGACTAAAGCACCTCTGTCTTTCTGCAGATGACTACTTGAAAAGCAAAGGCTTTTGTCTTTTAAGTGAATATACTGCACATATATTTGTTACACCTTTTTTTTTTTTTTTTTTTTTTTGGTGTATGTTTGTGTATTAAACATACTCATTTACTACATTTACTAGATGGTCCTCATATCCTGCACTTGTGTTTATTGGCACTTTTGAAGTGAGATAAAAGCAGACTTGAAGCATATTTAGCTTGCATGGAAAAGGGCAAAATTAACCTAGAAGATAATTAATTGGGGTCCTACAAGTGTGGGCAGACCCCCCACAACAACAGGTTGCTGTTGGGCTGAATCCCATGCTGGGGACGCATGTCCGGTCAGATGAGGCAGCGAGGGCTTTGCTGGATCAGGTTCAGCGACTGGATAAATAACACAGCTGCAGCTGAAATAGAACCCTGCCATATCGCTCTCTTCCATGCCTCAGCCGCAGTCTAACCGTCCCTGATAGATGTTGAGAGGCCTTGGTAGTGTTTATGAGAAACATCAGCTTCCCTAATCGTGCATTGATTTGTTGTTCTGGGCAGAATGATGACGTTTTTGCTGTGATTTTTGCTCCGTTTGACTTGAGCCGAACGACGATTTAAGATGGCGAGGAACAATCTTGTCTTTTACTCCCAACGGACAGGATAATTCTGGCTTTGCTGTTGGGAGCTTAAAATGCTTTACCTGTGCTCAGCTAATATTAGTTGTAATTAAGGGAACAGATTGTCTGGAACTCTTTTTTTACAGTTCATTGCCTGAAAAAGAACCTCTGGAAAGAACCCTTTTATTTTTGGTGTCGTTCTGGGGCCCTGCGCGTTCCCGGCTGCCCCGGCAGGGCTGGGGGGGGGGAGCAGCAGCCGCCATTTTGTGGCAGCCCCTGAGGCGCAGCAGCCGCCTGCAGCGGGGCAGCGCCTGGAGGCACGAGGAGTTTTGGGACATACGGCCTTGACTGGGTCCGTTGTCATCAAAAGGCAACGTGTTTTTAGGTTTAAAACCCCAAATTTGGCTATGTTGGGGTTAGTAGAGGCTGTTAGGAGATTGGTTTATAGGTTGCTGTGCCTGTTTTTGAGGTGCAGGGCAGCGCTGGGCCTTAGGGAGAGCACGCTGTGGAGCAGGAGTACTCATCTCCCATCTGAAAATGCACGTGGATGAAGAGCTTTCCTCTGGTAAATATATCAGACTTGAATCCTGTGGCTTGGTGTGGTTTTAAAGCAGCTCATGAGGCTTTAGATTTGTCAAGGATTAATACCTTTGTTTTATTTTGGTTTTTTTGACTCATTTTCTTTCCTGCTAGAAACATGCCCTTTCTTATTTCAGGATCTCACACCTAATAGGCCCAGTCAAAGGAGCAGACACCCTTTGGCTCTTAAATCCTCAGAGGTGTCTCATTTGCTTTCAAACGGCCAGGCTTCTGCTCAGAGGGCTCGATGAACAGGGTCCCTTATCCCTTTGCAACAGGGAGCCTGGGTGTTTCAGCCAGTTCTTCCTTCAAATCTATACGCTTGTTCCTGCTGCCGTCCCCAGACAGCTTTGGGGAGCCAAAATGCATTTACCTAAGCAGCCAAAACGCTACAGGAACAAGAGTCTTTTGTTGTCTCACTCGAGGGCTTCTTCACATAACATGCAACATCTCAAGAGCTAGAGAGGTGATAAGGGAAAGGCAAGGTCATGCTGGCGAGGAATTCCCAGTTGAAATAATGCTGTAATGGAAATGAGGGGGAAGTCCCGCAAAGTCACAGTGGTCAGTAATCAAGATTGGAGGCTGCCAGAGTTAATTTGGTTTTCCCCATCAGAAACTTTTAGTGTAAGTCTGTTGGAAATTAATTACCTCTTTCCATTCCAGTTGCAGGTCATGGGAATTGAAATGTAGTTATTTGTATACTTGTCTCACTTTTTTTTTTTTTTTTTCTCTCCTTCCCTATTGGACTGACTCACAGGAAATGTATTTTTGTGAGGACTTCCAGCCCTAGCAGGAGAATCAAGCCAGGAGGTGGCACTCAAACTATCACCACTGTGAGCCGTTCCACCTTCTTGGTGGGACACAGATTAATGCTGAAGCAAAAGCAGCTAAAATAGAGCACTAGGATACCTGAACTTGTGCCTGAGTGCAGGATACCTGAACAGGAAAGTGTTCAGCCTTGTATACAGAAGATGAGAGGTTCAAATAATGCCTAACCTTGGCATGAATTGCAGAGGAGGAGATCAGGCTGTCTGATCCTGTCTGGCATCAAGATTTGTGAGTCTGCATGGAAGCCAACAGACGTCTTTGCTGTGAGTCCAACAGGGCTTGGGGTGAGCTCCAAGAGGGCAGGTGTCTAGTTTCAGTAAGAATCGTGTAAAATCTTGCAGTGACTGGCAATGTGACAGTGTTGGCCAGGAGCAGCCAAAACCTGAGCTGATTGCTGCACTCCCTGTATGTTTTTTCAAGCTGGGCCAGTCAGAAAATACACTGTCCTGCAAAACATGCTATTACTTTGCTTTTTGCATTCAAATTTGAATTAAAATATAAAATAAAACCCCAAATAAATAAAACAGAGCATTAGATTTGGTCAGTCAGGTTACTATGTTCTAGTAAGTTAAAAACCCTTTGATTTATTTTCATAATTTTGTTTCGCAGGGATTAGCATGGTAGTTTCTCCAGCAAATAAAGAAGTGTTGTAGTATGATGGAAGCCATGAGACTGGAAAGGACCCTCTGGCTTGTCCGAATACTTGCCATAATTTGTTGTTTCAGTCAGATAAACCAAACAGAGTACAGGGGTTTGGGTTTGTTGTTTGTTTTTTTGTTGTTTTTTTTGTTGTTGTTGTTGTTGTTGTTTGGTTTTTTTTAAACTTTGCAATGAAGATTTGATCCTGAGTGAGGGGGTGTGTGTGTAATTTAAGTGCCATGCTGAATTAGGGCCTTTTCAAGTGGACTTGCTGTTTGGCAGATAATAAGGCATACCCTAAAAATAGAAAGTGTTATAAGTGACAAAAATTGGCAGGGAGGACTTGGTCAGATGCAGGTTTGGAACTGCTTTTAGGTTTTTTTCAACTCAATTCCAAGTTAAATGTCCCTTTAAATTAATTACAGCAATCACAGTATCCCTACAATATCAGTGGGGAAATTGAAGCCATGAGCATAGTTTTAATATTTCCTGAATTCTGAAGAGAGGCTGAAAAAAACTAGCTGAAGGAAATTTTTGCATACAATGAAAAACAAATTCCTGACCAAACTGGGTAAGCTGAAATGTCTGAAAGCAAAGAGCTATTGTGAAAGTGCTGGAAAACTTCTGATTATAATGGAGTCAGTGTCCCAGGGTATAAAGCAGCTCTGCATTTAATATTGAGCTACTGAACCGTACTCCTCAACCTAGCTCAACTCACTGGGCTCTCATCAAAGTCCTGTAATGACACTCTGCTCTGTTTAGATGCCAAGTAAGTCTTGAACTAGCTCCAGAGCTTTTTCAGCAGCTTCAGCTGCGTACAGACATTTGACTTTAGGAGGACAGCTACTGCCTAGAGTTTGCGGCATATAAATCCTTCCTTATGTGTACTGCCACGCTCATTAATAATCTTATGAACTTTTATAAACCTAATTAAAAGGCTCTTACACGCTTAGGAAATCATGGCAACAGCACTGAACCAGCAAAGCAAAAGCCTGGTGCTGCAAATCCATGTTGCCTTTCTTTATTAATGATACTTAAACAACACATTTAAGTGGATGCCTGCTATTGCCTGCCTCTTTGGTTTTATTCTGGTATTGACTGGAATCCCCATCATGTTAGTTATAGTCTGTGCACGTTACTCTAAGCAGGATTTTTCTTTCTGTGTGTTGTTTAACGTATTGACTTTGCCAAAGGGAAGAAAAAAGTATGTGTATCCACTTAAGCACACAAGTAGTTATATCAATTTCTGTCCATTAAATATGCATACACACATAAATATACGCAGATACAGTGGTTTGCAGGCCGTTGCGGGCATGGATTTAGGTAAGATTTGAAAACAGTGTTTGAGAAACCCTTTCCAACATTGGAGATCCTGTTTCTGGGAGCAACTATGGGCAGGAGCATCCCTCGCTCAGTCTGTGCAAAGTCCTACAGAGCATGGTGTGGCTCTGTACAAGTGTTGAAACAACACTTTTGAAAGGCACTTGCAGATTTCTAGGACTTTTTTTTTTTAATTGCTTAGAATAGAAGAGCATTTTTTTCTAGAAGAGCATTTTTTTAAATTTTTTTTTTCTTTCTTTTTTTTCTTTTCATCTCAGTTCTGTTAATCTCTTGGACTTTGAAAAACTGTTTCTAGTTATTGGGTTTTGGGGTGTGTTTTCCCTTTACAACTCAGGCAGTGACTTCCTGAATATGAGCAGGAGGGTTATTGAGTAGGTCATCTAAAGCAAAGAAAGATTTCGTTCAACCCAAAGGTGCAGCAAACATTTTGGTAAAGGTTTTGATACCGGTTTTGATCAAAGTTTGAGATATATAACATATACGGTTCCAGTACTTCCAAATGAAACTTGAACTTGAATCTTTGCAAATGTTCAATGATTGATTCTGTTTAAAAATACAAAAGTGGGTGTTAATACACATGTGCTTTGTCTTTATTTACCCTTCTAAACTTGTCCCCCGTTTCTACCATCCGTTCCTGTTCAATGGAGAGCTCTTCCAGAGGTGTCTCTCTAACCCAGTATCTCTAATAAACTCAGTTAAACTGAGAACAGAAATGTGGTTAAAATCAGTAAGTTGAAGCATGATTTGTTTTCCAAAGTTGTTTTATTTTTTTCTTGGGTACCAGCATCTCATAATAAAGCATCCATTGTGTGAGAAACTCAGAACAATTAAAAATGGACCATTTCTAATGTGTTTGATTAATTTTTGTCTTTCAGTCTATCCGAGAAGTCACGGGCTATGTTTTGGTGGCTTTGAATCAGTTTGAATACCTGCCTTTGGAGAACCTGCGCATCGTCCGTGGGACCAAACTCTATGAAGAGCGATATGCTTTGGCAATATTTCTTAACTACAGAAAGGATGGAAACTTTGGACTCAGGGAGCTTGGCTTGAAGAACTTGACAGGTAAGTGAAACTCACAAATGTTATGGATTAGTTGCAATAAACATATGAGCTTGTTGAATATTTGCCCCAGCGCCCTCAGTCACTTGTGTTCTGGAAATAACAGAATACTACAAGAAGCTGGCAGTTGTATGTTGCTTGAGAAGCTTGTTGGTATTTCATTTCATTCCTTTTTTGGTTCACAACTGTACTTTTCTCAGTACTGATCAAAGGCTGCATATGGAAGTCATGCCAAGAGCATATTTGAAACAAAAATTGTTGTTGAAAGAGTAGATGAACTTTTTTCTTAGTTTTGAGGACATGAGCATGCTGGTTTCCTCGTGATCTTTGGTTATTGCACATATGTTGCTTCAGGTGTTACGTATTTTCTGACAAGTTAGCTTAGTTTTAGTGTCTCCTCTGCCTCTGTCTTACTGCTCTTTGTGTCACCATTGCCCCTGCACTGGGGGAGTGGGAGAAGAGGAAGGAGATGGGAGGAGGAGACTGTATCCTGGGTGTATTTATTTTTAGAACTACCTTTTCTAAGCAAAAGTAGTGTTTAATATATAGTGAGACAAGTCCTTTTTTTCTTAAGACAAAAGTTTAAGCTGAGTCCATGGTAAATTCAGGACTGGATCGTGATGTGGGCTAGATCAACATTTGATTTCTCCCTGCTGAGATCTACAGTCAGTGGTTTGGGAGATGAAAAATTGGCTAGATATCACTGGACTGTAACTTAATAAAGTGCAGGCAGTGGCAAACTGTTTAGGGAGTTCACTGGAAGTATTTTATTTTTACCTGATTCCTCATCAGCTGTGATCATTTCTACCCTAAGCTTTGGTGATTGTGAAATGGCCTTATTTCTGCTAGCGGCTAAATGCTGACTGAAAATCACTGACCTGAGCTGGGCGTAGAGTTTGAACCTGAGTGCACAGAGGTAGGAGCCTTCTGAACTATGTTTAGGCACCCTTCAGTCTCTGCTTTTTTCATGTCACAGTATTCAGTGTGGCACACAAGTGATTACAGTACCCTGTTATTCAAGCCTCACCATGCCGTACAGCTAAGCTTTCAAAAACAGAAGGGAAAAGGTGGCTTGAAATATTTTACAAAATAAAACAGTTTTGGCTGACACTTTCTGATCAGGCTTTTTTTCACATTTTTAACAATTTTCTTTACTGAGACCATCATGCTGATATCAGAGTGCTTCCTAAGGTCCCTAAATCCCTGCCATCTACTGCTCTTTTCTCTATCACTATCATAATCCAATTTCCTCCTCTTCTGTTCCCACATTTCTTCCCATCTTTCTGGTTTAGAGTCTTCATTGTGACAGGCTATGCCTTCCCATAATACAGAGCCATAGCATTGGGCAATAATAGTGTTACCTGCTCCTTCATATACTTTTTCTTGTCTGTGGGTCTCAAAATGCTTTGTAAAAGACATTAGGCTGAGTGAAATTGAGACAGAGAGGTGATGTGAGACTGAGGCCAGAGGAGGACTAGGACCTTTTCCTCTTGGGTCTGAGGCTGAAGTGCTGCCAGGAAGCGAGGGCTGTATTTTCAGTGCTTGTTTAGCCATGGCTTTGCTACTCAGTAAGATAAAAAACCTTATCTTGTAGGCTCTGGCTCAAGGTTTCCTTCTGGAACCAGCTGCCCTGCACCAGTAGGCAGTTCCTTTAACTCCAGAGATTCTCTCTGGAAGCTGCTTTTATGTGATAGGCACAGCACCTAAACTGCCCAGCTAATAGCTTGACTTTCTTTCCAAATATCTTACAAAAACATGCCTTAGCTCAGCCTCTGAATCTTTCCTAACATGAGATCATCACAGCTACTTCATCTGATTTAGGTGTTTGCAAAGGCCTCTGATGGAATTATTTGCCTCAAAATGTGGTGTTGTCTCTCGGAAGAGAAGTGCCCTAATAACACTAGCTCGTCTCCACTGAGCACTTAAAATAGCTTCTGGGTGCTGAATATGAGCCGGTGTGTCCTTCAAAATACTCTTAATACTTTCTAGATAGCACGTGCTAGGGCCTCATGAGTCTCTTCAGCAGCTGTTCTTTGACTGTTTTCTATACTGGTTAAGATGCACCTGGCTATTTTAACCCACAACCTGCTTCTTGTTGCAAATGCAAGTGCATTTTGGAGCATATTAATACTTAATTTATTTTCCTAACACATCCTTAGCATTAGTAACTGCATAAAAATAACTGGTGGTTGTGGGAGCCAATGATGTTGTGAGGCTGCGATAGATCAGCTGTGTCTGAATCTATCCTGTGTCTCCCAACTGCTCCATATTTACATGAGAAACAACCAGTGATTTCTTAAATTTAATAAGATGAAGCAGACCCTGTAGGCTTACATCCTTCAAGCTTCTAGTCCACTGCAGATTTCAAGAGACTGGCTTTGAGTGGTGCATCTCTTCCACTTGAGCGAAATATAAACATAACTCCTGCCTTGTGTGTGAAGAACTGGCTTTCCAGGGCTTATGCCTTGTTCGCAGAAGTTTGGGAAGTTCTGTTCTTATTTGTGCAGCGTCTGGTTGATGGGATCCTGGGGGATTTCTGCCCAGTACTGCACAATATACAAATACAAACAGTTCTCCCTGTGTTAAATAAATGAGGAAGCTGCTCTCACCTGCAGATCATCCCGACTTAACCAGAGACAGGGTTTCAGCCTCCTGTGCAGTGCCATTGCATTATTTTCAATGTGTTGTTAACAGCTGTGTTTTTATTACCAGATATGTCTGTCAGGTTTTCCTATTTAAATGTAACTTTAAATGCTTGAATTTCCTCCCTTACACTATAAAAGAAATGACAGCTGTGAAGGCAGCAAGTTTTATCTCACACAGAAAACATGATCCAGTTCTCACTCATAATGTCTGTCAACCCAAAAGGCAGTTTTGTTTGTTTGGCTTGGGCCAGGACCACATCCTGAAATTCATGTAACACTTGCAAAAATCCTACCTATAAAAATCCTTTTCTCACTTGTGGTTCCACGAAAGTGTCAAAACCAGACATTGAACTAATGAAGTGGCTGCTGCCATCTCAGCTGGTCTCACCTGAGCTTGCAGATTCAGCTGCCAAGTAGCCTTAAAGTGAAAAGGAAAGTTGGACATACTGAACATATTCAGCCTGAGATGAGCAGAACAACCGATACTGAGAGAGGAGGTATGCCACCTCCTTCCATTCATTGCCTGTGAGTTAGTGCAAATCGTTCCTGTCTTCCCCAGGTAGCTAGGCAGTCAACCTTAACTTATCCAATGAAAGGGCATCATCATAGTTCACGCTTTGAGTACGCTGAATATAGAGAATACCTGATGGCTGTGTTTCATTACAGCGTTTATCTTCATGAGTGGGGAAAGAGGGATGACTCAGAAGTGCCAAAACCACTTATGAAGCATCCCATATTTTCCTCTGAGTGAAGATGAGTAAGGAGAGATCTGCAGCAAATGATGTATCTTTGAGCAGTGATAACCTCGTCTTCCCTATTGGCCCTGGGAACAGAGGCTCCCCGGTGTGTGCCTGCGCACACCGAGTTCCTTTAGTACATTAGCATAAAATGGACTTAGCACTGGTTAGTTCAGTAACACAAAAAGTATGTAGGTTTTTATCTGTTTGTTTTGAAGGAATGCAAATGATAAATTAAGATAACTGCGGTTCAAGTGACAAATGTATATTGTAGCCAAAAGGATTTGGTCAGTGATAGCCAAAGAAAGGGAATCTAATTTGATGAGTGGGAGAATCATAGGGAAAGGACCATCTTCACCAGGTGTGGAAAGTGATCTGTTGTAAATTTCCTCTTCTACAGAATTTGTAATAGGTTTTATTTTTTTAGGCTTTGGTTGGATTTATTTTTATTGGTTCTATAAAACAAAATTTTTAAGTTCTATGATCATTTCTGTAACACTTTCAGTTTATTGTTTTCCCCACAAGATATAGAAAATGCTAAGGGATGCTTTGAGGAAAGAGGATAAAAAAGAAAATGAAAAAGGTTGCTTTTCAGTGAGCTTCTTGGGATTTATTTTTTTTTTTTAACAAGGACTGTTAATTTGCTATAATTAATATTGTAGCTTGATCAGATTGGAGGGAGGGGCATGAGAGGAGTCTAATTTTCTTTGAGTGTTGTTGACTAGTTTTGGAAATCATATTTAGATACCAGTTCAGGACCTGAGCTCCTTCAGTACTGTGTGACTTCACATAGAGCATTTCTGCAGCAGGGATTAAGGTCACCCCCTTTTTATTGCCTTGATCACAAAGCCCTCAGCCTGTGTTAGCAAGAACTTTCCTCGGACCACAGGCACACTGCACGAACCAGTGCTGAGTTTGTGGTGTTCAGAGATGTGAACAGCTGTGTGTGACACCTGGCCTGAGTGGACGAGACCGCGGCACCCTGATTGTGACACATTCCTTAATTGCTGCAGCTTTTCTACTAGTGGGCTGAGCTGGGAAGAAAGCAATATATAACTTGCCTTAGGCTTCCCGTGCAACAGGTGGACAAGGCATCGCATCTCTACCCTCAGAGAGGTGTTGCTAGGATACATGGAGGAGTGAGGAGTTTGTTTAAAAAATCCCTTTGGTACCCTCTGCGTGCCGGGCTGCTGCAGGAGTTATCTGCCCTGCAGAAGAAGCTGCACTGGCTCTGAGGCTGCCCAGGAGTGCTCCTTTCCCTGAATCCCTGGAGCTGCACGGCCCACACAGGCGTTTGTATCCCAGCACCTCTTTGCTGACTGGCTGGTGGGTAGGAGCAAAGGGAGGAATACCTTAAGCACGGCTCTGGTTCCCTTAGGAAAGGAGAGCTCTTCTGTGCCGTGGCACAGACCTCGAGGGCACAGTGCAGGTCCTGCCACAGGTTCCCCTTGCTCACATTGCCCCTGTGGAGAGAAGGGCCAAGGCTTGTGCTCATCAATACAAGCATGCCTGCTAGTGCACATCTGACTCCTCTCCCTCAGGACACTATTAGACAATTTTCTGGGGGAAAAAAAAAAAAAAAGCCCTATTCCAGCTACTGTTCTCCTCAGACATCGTAGGCGTGACTTGACAGCTAGGAGAGTCTGGAGACCGATCTCTGCTGGCAGTCGGTAGGCAGCCACCCTGTGCTGAGCACAGAGGCAGTTACTAGCATGGATTCAGGCTGCTTCCTGCCAGTTGGCGTCTGTGCCTGGGAATGCTTCCAGGCACTCCTCAGCGTATGGCTGCAGACGTGGCCCTGAGGAATCCCAGATAAGGGACCTGCAGGGTGAGGAGCAACTGCCTCCAGCTAGCAGAAAATTGCTCACAGGTGTTATCAAGGCAAATAGATGTATTGTATCTGGCTAGAAATAAATACTGATTTTGAGCCCCATGAGATTTATACTCATGAGTTTGTTATGTTCAGTAACGAGAGTCGGGCATTGTTTTTTAAATTTCAGTATGGCTAGAATTTTGTACTATCTTTCTGAAGGATTTGCATATGCTTGTGTTGTGCTAAATGGTATAACTACCGTCTGTGATTCTTTGCAACTTGTAGATCAACAGTTTATGTTCAGTTTTCTTTTTTTCAAAGCACTTTACTGTTTTCAGTTCTGTCTCTAGTGTCAGAAATGTTTAGAATGATTATGTCGGGAATTAAACAAAAAGCTCATCATAATAATGATATATTGGTAGGTATTTTTAACTGGAAACTCAAAGGATCCCACTCAAAATTGTTTGCTGCTGTCCCTATGCCCCCCAATATTTTCAAATAAACCATGAAATTCATATAGTGAATTGCAAATGGTCTAAAACAGTGTATTGAAAGTGACAGGCAGAATGTTTGATGTGAGGCACCGATGTCACGCAGCAGGATAACTTTGTCGCACAGTTTCTCCTGCAGCAAAGCAGGGCTTAGAATCATGCGGAGGAGAAACTAGGCCAAATCCTTAGCTGGTGTAAATTGGCTTACTTGCTTTAACTTCATAATGAACTGAAATGTAAATTGCCTTTTACTTTCTTCAGTGGATAATTTAATTCACACTTTAATTTATAAGTTAACTAGTGCCTAACTCCCACTTAAGCCCTTTTAGGGATGTTGTGTTCAGGGTGCTCTCTGAGGATTAATACCAGCTAACGATAGCTGACTGGAGGCATGTCCGCACCGAGCAGCGGGGCTCTGTGCAGGGATCCTTGAGCAAGCATCGAGCGTAGCTAGCTTTAGAAATAGCGTTAATCGCACCACTCTGGTCCTGTGCTTGGGCTAAACAACTCGGCAAGGTGGACACAGGCAGATCGCTCCTCTCTAACTATGGCCCCTGCAAACACAGGCACGTTGTCCTGGGATTTCTTAAGTCTGTGGATGCTGTGTAAAGATCAGTAGTGGACTGGGAGGAAGGACTAGGGTCTGGAGTAGACAGAGGAAACCCTTGTGAGCCCTGTGATATCGTACGCATCTACTGCTTTCTGTTGTGAATCATCCCTTCTCCAACAAAGGCGATAATGTTTACCTACTTTAATTGGACTGATTTTGAAAGTTTGGTATGAAAATGCTGCTCAGAGAGGATCTGGTTTCATGTGGAATTCAATTTTTGACACTGACAAATGTTAGTTTAAATGTCATTATAAAAAATATCCAGGTATGCCGCCATTGTCATTTGATAACGCTGTGTAAAATAATAATGCCGATCTCTCACTTTTTCTGGGCAGTTTCTCCTTTTCCCTGCTCTGCAGTAGTTCTCTCTATCTGTGCACTTTTCAATTATGAAATAAGAAATTCTCCTTGTACTGTAAGCGTGAAACACCCTTTAGCTTTTTAGAAATATGGGCAATCAAGATAAATCCAGCAATACTGAAGCCTCCTAGTAATGGAGTAGCTTTGCCTGACTTTAGTGACTTGAGAGCTTTAGCAGCACAGGGATTTCTCTGGCCACATGCTTCGCAGGGAGTTAAACATCTAACAGAGTAATCCCTCCATTTCAATCATATGGGTCAGGAGTGGTTGACATTACAGAACACCCAACTTTGGCAGACAGATCTGTGTTGAGCTACACTATAACTTAAGTAAAATGCAATAAGTGTTACAGTCAGGAAGAAACTGTACGGTTTACAGCAACAGCACTGCTGAAAAAAAAAAATATCCCAGCTTCTCACCGGCTTGGAAAGGAAAGGAAGAGCTGGGCTGCACTCGCACCGCCCAGGTCAAGTTCTAGTCTTGACTAGGTATTTTAGAAATTAAAATCCTATTAAGGTTCATACTACTCCAGTAGTGTATCTTCTTCAGTTCAGATGAATGAAAGAAGCGTTAATTTCAGTGGGGTTTTTTTTTTTTTTTTTTTTTTTTTTTTTTTTTCCCTTGTTTGTCTCTACAGTCTTGTGAATCCATTGATTTTCTTATTTCCTTCTGACAGGCTACAGCTGACAAGGCATTCGGTGCTTTTGTAAAATAATTAGTCTTGTGTTACACGGGGAACATAACCTATCAGCACTCTGTAGCAAAAGGCAAGATAGTTCAGTTGCCACGGGGTGGTGGGCTCTCTGTGTCTGCCCGCAACAGGGATGTGAGCTGTGAGCCACTGGTGGGGCAGGGGAACCAGCCTCTGGCAGCATGGGGCTGCTGATGTCCAGGGCTCAAAATGGCATCAAACTCTGGGGATCAGGTGTCAAGTTCAGTGCCTTTACTTAAAGATCAGCAAAGCTCAGCAAAGGCATTTCAATGGCTTTGCAGCATGTTTGCAAGGCAGTGTATGTCTACAAGGCAGCATATGCTTACAGACCTGGATTTAAACCCAAATCCAACAGTCAGCTCCCTTTTTCTAGCTTTTCTTACCGACCTATAGGAATAAGGAGCCGGGGTTTAGGATGCTGTTCATTGCAAACACAAAAGTCCCACTGAGTTCATAGAATTTTGGCTCAGACCCCAGGGTTTACACAGTGGAAATAATTAGTGTTCCTAGGATATTTTCAGGCCTGTGTATTTTCACATGCTTTGCTGCTGAGAGAAATTCCCTAGAAACCCTATATGGAGTGACTGGAGAGGCAATGAACCAAAAACTTTCATTTACCACATCTAGCTCCAGGGAAGCCTCTGCAGACAGAGGAAGCAGAGGAGCCCTCCCAAATGCTCCGCACAGGGGCAAGACTCGTGTAGCCTTCACTGCCTGCAGGCTGGCAGAGGCAAGTGCTCCCACCTTCTGCTTGACCAGCTGCACCCCAGGCTGCTTGTTCCTTCCCTGCACACAAACCTGTTCTTTGCAGCATCGCAAGTCTCAGCCTGGCCAGCACTGGGACTAGCCTCCTCAAAACCAACACGGGGTAGTTTTAACCTGGGTGAGTCTGCAGCAGCCTCGAGATGTGTGGCAGTGCAGTGCCAGCAGTTCGTTAAGGGTTTATCTGAAACTCAGTTTGATCAGACAAGCTTTGCATGTTGGGATGTGAAAGGGAGATGTTGCTGTTATGAGGCTATGTTGTGTGTTAGTCTATGAGAGAAGAAGTTCCAACAGATTGAACCCATCTGCAGTGCTATGCTGACAGGTCCTGCCTGCCATTTCCAGGGTGAGGGAAACTCTTTTGTTAGCTTACCCACATGAGCACTGCTTCTGAATTGGCACACAGATAACAGCAGCTCCTGATGGGGAGCAAGGAGTTCACCGTCAGGAGCTTTCCTTAAGTGACTGGGGGAAGTAAAAGGGGCTGACAATTACAGGTGTCTCCAGAGACCCTTCCTGGCCTGCCTCATTTGCTACCCAGCCCTGCCCCATGAGAGTGGATGTGATGGCAGGGATGTGTCCAAGGGCAGCACTTCTGGGCATCTGGGCGTGCTGTGATTGTGAGTGTGCTTTGTAAACGTTGAAACACGCAGCCACCAGCCCTGCCTTTCTGCAAAGTCACTGAGATGGGCAGGAAAAGGTAACCTCGAGGTCAACGTGAAAATAGAGATGCAGACCTGCAGAAGGAGGGAAATCACTGTGTGAAGAGAGGTAAGAAAATGGGAAACACCTAGGTATTTCCACAATCTAATGGCGGAGCAGAAGGACTCACCTGAACGGTAACTGCATTACAGATGAAGGAGCAGACAGGCTGTGCAGGAGTGCACCTGATACAGAACTGCTGGAGTTTGCTGGGACTTGAGACTCCCTGATCTGTCCCACCTAGCTTTGCAATAGCCGCTTTCCATATAAAATGAACTTTGATTGGTCTGAAGTGACAGCCTGAGGTAATCAGAGCGGGAGACAGGTAATGCGTGTGGACGCGGAGCTGCCTGTGGGCTGTAGGGAGCCTTTGTGCATCACCAGGAATGTACTTGCAGGCATGGAGTGGGGGAACAAAGGTATCAGATGAGGAGAACACGCTGGAGGCCTTTTTCTTTGATATCTGGAAATTGCTCAAGGGGCTGTCTTCTCTGAAACCCCTTTGCCTTTCTTTCTTTTTTTTTTTTTTTTTTTTTTTCTCTCCTTCCCCCTTCGTGAAACTTTCATGGATATGCTTTCATTTCTGTAAGATTTAGAATCGAGAGGGTGTCTGGCCAATCATGCAAACACCGTGCTCACGCTGGAGTTCCCCCGAGAGCTGACTTCTGCCTCTCAGAAATAGCGTAGCCACGTGCTTTGGGTTTGAAACCACAGGTAGTCTCAGTGCGGGGGCACAGAAGGAAGGGCACCATCAAAGACGTCTCTGTTTACCATGCTGGAGAGTGGAGATTATGGTAGTTTTTTGGGTTTTTCCGTGGTGTTGTATTTTAACTGGTCAGCTGGGCGTGCATTCAGATCAATGCTAAAGGCTGTGAAAACTCTGGGAACTGGTCCCATCCCAGTGCAGGGACTGGAGTTGGTCAGGTTCAAAAATGGCTCTGGGACACAGGTACCTGAGGGCAGGAAGCAGAGGCTGAGTTTACCTGGAGAGGTTCAAGATGTTCTTGCTGGGACTATTGCACAGGGTGAAAGAAGCTCATCTGCTCCAGTCTCCTGTATGTAGACTTTATTTTGAGCTAGTAGCAGATTTCTTGAGAACTTTTTAAAAAATGAAACGTGTCTGACAGGGAAGCTTTCTGTGAGAAAGGAGTAGTTAAAAAAAACAAGGGAAAAGTGCAGAATTTGTCAGGCACCATCTTTCATTTAAAAGTGAAAATGTATGGCTTATGATATTTAACAGCTTTTCATGCTTTCTTCTGTAAATTAACTTGCATTTTCAACCAAACAAAATAATTTGTGTTAATTGAACAATAGTAATTGAATCTGTTTCAGACTTAATTTTCTTTTCCATCAGATTTCAGCTGACTGAAGTATATGGTCTTGGCTTATTTACCTGATCATGGAAGTGCAAGGTTTTTAAAATCCTTACAAAGAGTTGAAAAGTTGTTTTCTGCTCATATTTGATCTCGATATCCGTCATAAGATACTTCCTTTGTTGTAATAGCGTGTCCGGTGGAAAATAGATATACCAAGCAAGTTGTAAATGAATTGGCTCAGCTGCTGGTTGTGATGCTGATCTGTCAGCATGGTTTGACATGAGCTACCTGCTTCTTGGCAGGGTAAATTGTCTTCTTTCGGGAGCTGTGTGCTGCCATGTTTGACCTTAACCCAATATACTAGCTTCAGACTGCTGTGGCTGTCCCTAGAGCAGATGGCAGTGGCTTTTGAGGTTACACTGAATGCATAGCCCTAACTTCTGTGCATCTACGCTAAGTTTTAAGCGATTTGATGAACTCTGGGCTATCAGTATGTCTCTGGTTCTAGAATGGAGAATTAAATGCAGGAACACATTGGGTCTTGGAGTGGTGCCCATGGTTTACTGTCGTTACAACTTCTTTTTTAAAAGCCTGCTGGTTCCTTTTATATATATATATATATATTTTTTTTTTTTTAGGCCAAAGCAATGTCAAATAAGTGCACCTGAATTAGTGGCAAGCTTTGTGGTGAGCTTTAGGACATGACCGCATTCATTCCCTGGCTTGAGGGCCCAGTCCAGATCCTACTGAAATTACTCTTTACTAGTTTAGCATGAGAAGCAAAGTGGATATGTAGCCCAGGAGATGGGTTTCTGATCTCTGGTGGAGTTAACAGAGTTTCATTTCCATGAAATAGTAATGATTATCTTCCCCTAATACTTGAATTCTCTACAAGCCTCAGCCAGTTAAAGATCTATTATCCTGAGCACAGTGTTGCAAACGCTAATAAAAAAATGTAATGCAGAAGAGGGGCAAGCATTAATAATAATAAAAAAAGTTGTAATGACGAAAAGGGTGAGACAAATACAGGGAGAATAAAGGCAAAGCTCCCTGTCCCATTCGTGATTGATGGGGAAGCTGGGTTGGACGCAGCTGAATGTGCCCTAGACTGTGCAAGAAAAGGCTGTGGAAGGAGCCCGTGGGGACTGATAAAAGACTTTCCCTCCTGTTGAATCAATATGAATCAATAGTTACAAGCTGTGTTCTGGGAGAATCAGACATTGACCAGCATTGGCAGGACATCCAAAGCCTGGCGTGTCCATAGTATTGGTGCTCTCTGCCAGCCTCACTGGGACAAGCAGGAATTGTATTTTGTTCCGAGGTGGTGACACTCCGCTCCCCCCCCCTCTCTTCCCCACCCCCCCACCCCTCAGAAGAAAGCACTCTGCTGGCTCTTTTTACAGACCAAAGCACTATTTGGTTATTTCTTTGAGATGTATGCTACTCTTCAGATAGAGGTCAAAGTCCTGCTACCGAGAGTCCCCCCGGCTGGTGTTTGCTCACAGTAACATGCAGGTGCAGGGTAGGAGTTCTGAAATGATGTTGTGACCATACGACTGTGGTTTTATTTGCTCCTGCTGAGTTAACTATTACTTGTGGTAGCTGTACTACCACAACTTAAATGGCAGTCACACTGAAGTGCTGATCCAGGCCAGTGCCCGGTGTGCGCTGTAGTGCTGCTGTCAGGTGAAGGTGACAGTCATGAAACACTTCAGCAATGACTGGACTCGGAGGCCCTTCTGCTTTAGAGAGTGCTGATCTTTAAGTGAGACTTGGTGTCTTAAAAGGAGGCACCAAGCGAAAATATGCATAGGGTAAGGTTGCAAGGGCAATCCTCCTCTGTGTGTTTCAAGAAGAGCTGGGAGGTGTATTTTAGTGGCTGTGACTGTGTAACGGCTTAATCCCATGGGCTGTACAGTTACCGTGCACAAGCTCGGTAAATCTCACAACAGCTCCCATTTCATCCAGGAGCAAGACTTCTAGATGTTCAGAGCTGAGTGGTTTTGATTTAATATTCAGAAGCATTCAGCTTCCCAAATAAAGAGAGATTTTTGCTAGTTGAGAGATTATTAATATCGTAACGTGACCTTAGTTTTAACCTTTTATTCCAAAAAAATTTCTTACCACAAACCAGCCTTGAAGTTTGTAAAGGTAATCAAAGCTCTCCTGAGCAAATTTGACTATGCTGACGGGTTGAATGAGCTATGACCTCTGCTGACCTCATTCTGCTCCATTTCCCCTTCAGGCTGGTAGCAGTGGCTGGAAGTAAACAGTAATCTGTTAATTTAGCCTCTGGTATAAATAGAAAAAACATGTAATTACAGTCACTGTTCTGTCAGTGAGCCTGTCCAACCTTACTGCTTTGCTTCTGAGGAAGAAGTGGCAGTGTTGCCTGCGTGCTTCTCTGCTCTGGAGACTTTCCATCCCACAGGATTTGGATAATGCAGGTTATTGCTTGCTTGTCACAACAGGAGTGCCAAATGTGGCGTGGGCTTCCTGGGCGTATATGCTCAACATTCCTGTTTGCTAACTCTTCTTTCTTGCATCCTTCTCTGGAGGGAGCTGCCTTCCATCTTATTTTTCACTGGGTGTTTCTGGGAAGAGATGAAGTTTGCCTGAATGGAGACGGGTTGTGACAGGTTATCTCATTGTGCCAGTCCTGTGGGGCATGGAAAGAATGTCCTGTTGTGGAGGAAAGGAGGGTTGGAAGGGACTGCCTTTCGGTCTGGTTGAGTTCAGATAAGCATTATAGCATATGTAATCCTTTTACAGCCTTACAATACCTTGCTGGTATCCAGAGCAAGTCAGAGGTCTTTCCATGAGCAGGATGAGAAAGCTGCCTTGCTGCTTCTGACTTGGCACAGGCATAGCCTTGAAGATGGGAGGTACGCTGTTTGCAGCATCTCAGAGCTTACTGGAAGAGGTCACTGGCTCTCTCTTGGGATTAGCATGTGACTGGTGTTTATGTGCTTTGACATTGTGTAACGGCAGTTTCGCTGAGCCAGCACGGGGCGGTTTGTGATATGAAGTTCTGATGGCTGATTTCACATCTATCTTCTGTGGGATCTGATGCAGAGACTCAGAGTGCCCGCTCGGAGATACGAGGGTTGCTTTCCTCTGTGCTTTCTTATATGGGTAATTAGTGTCATTGTCTAGGGTTTTAAGGAGAGCCCACAAAGAAAACTACTTGGGTTTAACTGAAATTGCTTCTTACTTGTTACATTGAAACAAGCCCCACATGAATGTTCTTTTAAATCCATTTACAAGTGCTTTGTATTGATTTAGCCTACTTCGGGAACTCAGATGAGCTAAATTGGTGTCTGTGCACTAAGTTACATGCATTCACTTGGGCCTTCGTACCTACTGAACTGTCTTGATGTCAAAACTGATTTTAGTTAAACCAATGCAAGCCTTGTGTAAGAACAGGCCTTTTTTATTTCTTGCTACTGCTTTGACCAAGAGCAAGGTGAAAATTTAGGGGAAAACTAACTGCAACTGAAGGGGAAAAGGTGTCTCTTGCCCTGCTGACTGTAATGTTGGGGTGCCTTACTAACCTTGTCCCTAATTTGAACTTCAATTGATGCTAGCATTGCGTGAATACCTTAGCAGCAGCCTCCTTTCTGCAAGGCAGCTGTTTGAAAAAGACCATTTATTTAACACTTTTGCTCCCAAGTGCACTGTTACCTAGTATCTGGAGAAAGGAAGAGGGACAAAAGGCTTACAGACCTACTTCTTTACCATCTTGCCTAATGCCTCCCAGGCCAAACAAAAACAATTAAGAGCCTTTAAGCAAATGTTTGTTTCACTTTTCGGACAGTGCCTTGCAGCTTTGGCTGAACTTGGTCTCTCTTTGTCCTATATACCAGAGTGTCTTCAGATGGTAACCTGACAGGCTGTTTTTATCTCAGCCACCGAGAGCTAATCTTAAGGCCCTAAACTAACACTTGTGACTAAAACTCTGCTCCGCTGAAAGTGTGGAAAGGAATTGAAAGCTAACCTATCATCTTCCTGAGCTGGCCGCTGGGCGTGCAGCGAGAGCCGTGGTTTCTTTTTAATCCTCCATGAAGTCAGGATGTGGAAGATGATTGCAGGTGAGTGAGTTACCACAGGTTCATGAGTCGCTTGTTCGTAAGTTATCGCTCAACTCAACAGTTGAGCTGTGATAACTGGTGCTGTACGTGCTCTTTGTGCCCTAACTGTCTTACAGGAATGTGTTTTGCCTTATTTTTGCATAGAACTACCAGACCTATTACCAAGGTTTAGATGGTGGGACAGCGTTATATGGCAACAGCACAGTCTCCTGAAACTACTTCTCTTACCTGTTGAGAAAAGTGTTTCTGTAGAGGCATTTCTAAATTAGGGGTTGTGTTCATGTTTTAAGTAATGAGTTCACAAGTAAATTTAAACTTCTGTCAATGTTATAATATAGACCTGAGCTACTTTTTTTTCTGGAACATAAGGGTCATCAGTTTACAGAGGACTAATCTGTAAGCAGCACTTCCCAGTCACGTGTCAGAAACTCATAGAATAGTGGACAAAATAGCCCCTGCTCCAAATAGCTCGGTGTGATTAAGACAGGAGACCACCGGTGGACTCGGAGAGGAGGGTAAAGCAAACACAGGGAGATAGAGAAGTTTCTTATGACAAGCATCAGTTCTGCACATCCATAGCTACCAACAGAGCCAAGTTTCAATTCTATATGAAGGCAAAGAAGGTTTGAGGGGAAGAATTTTAAAGTACTTGATGAGATCATTTGCTGGACATCCACATCCTTGAGATACAGCGTAGAAGAAAGAACAAAATACGTTTGAAAGCATATCTTGCGTTTTACGCATTAAGACGTGATGGGCTTATTGAAGGTAGGAGAAGATGTAAATAGTACATGAGAGAATGACAGGCTCTGTAAGATCCTGAAAGTGAATAAACTTTGCTTTTATTTGATGTGATGAGGAGGCATAAAATGGAGGGAGAAGAAAAAGACATGTTTAGAGTGGTGAGCTAGAGTAGTAGTCACACAGTGGAATCTGGAAGGAAACAGAGAAGGGTGAAATTGTTTCTTGAAGGAGAGATGCTGTTGTCAAGACATGAGAAGAGCCTGGACAGGAGCCCTAGATTGAATGGCAGACAAAAAAGACTGTGTTAGAAAGAGAGGATAGAGGTGGCATCAACTGTGTCCCATGGATTGAGACTCTGGAGAAGAGGTGAAAGGAGACGGGACTCTAGACTGCTAGGTAGTCTGCAGCACTGGCCACAGTGGCTGGGGCTGAAAGAGAGAGGGCAGAGTGTGCATGGGAGAGGAGGAGCAGAGTTTGTTCTTCGTGATATAAGCATTTGTGAAGTATCTAGCCTGGCACTTAGAAATGTTTGGTGTACCTCTAATCTGTGATCACCATCTTCAGATGTATCTCCACATGCTAAGTACCTCCTGGGAGGTTTTGTCAGGAACTGCAGATGCTGAGAAGTTGGGGAGGATTGTCCAGACTCACCTGCTGTCAGACTCTGTGCTTTCTTGTGTCAACAAGCTGTCATGCTTAGGTATGTCACCAGGAAACAAATACTGGCTTTTGTAGCACAGACCTGTTTCTGATGAGGTACGCGTATCCCAGAAGGGAGAATTTCAATAAAAGCACAGGGAAGCTGCAGTGGTTGAAGTTTATATTGTGGGGTTTTTTTGCTATCACACTTGGTGTATTATCTAAAGGGATCTGTGAGTGACGTGCTAAAACAGGGCTGTTTTAATTATACATCACCCAAACTGATACATACATCAACAGCAAACTGATAAGGCAAACAAAGCAGGCAACCAAATAACACAGGCATGAGCCACTCCAAAATAATAATGTAGCAAGAACAATAGGGGAGTAATTCACAGCTCCCTAAGAAATTTTTGCAGTTCAGAGGGGGTGAGATAGCAAGCAGCTATTGACTGGTTTCCTTTCATGTTTTCCACCTGTCTGCCATGTGATGGGGAAGTGTATTACCTGAATCCTTGCCAGAGCTTTTTGCACTGTTGTCTTAAAAGCCTTGCTCTACAAGAAATGATCTTAACGGAGGCTCAGATGCAGATATGAAATGCGTACAGGAAATGGAAGGAGAGTGACAACTAATTTAAGTATGGTTTAAACCCTAACTTCTAACTTTTGTTACGTGTAGATGTACAGGGACAGCTCCGGCATCTCCCTGGCCCCTGTGGGCTGCTCTGGCCCAGCAGAGTGGGGTGAACCTGGCAGCTCCCCAGCACAAGGGAGTTCGTTCCCTTTGGGGTCAGGCACTTCTGCCAGCGCCAAGGCTGGGAGGGAGAGGGAAGGTTGGTGTGAGCTGGCAGTGTGCTCTCGGGACAATGGCCAAGTGTTTGTCCAGCACCACGCAGGTTTTGTCCAAGCTGAGGTTTACAAGTGTATGTAGTTGACGAAGGTGTTTGCTGCCTCACGAAGCACCGAGTGCCAACCTCAGTGTGTGAAGAATTTCATAATTCTGTGGCCTGACGGTGCAGGGTGGTTGTGTGTTCTGCCTTGTCGGCACGAGTGCTGAAGCGCGTGTCTGCATTGCAGAAGGCAGGGATTTAAAGCCCAGCTAGCTGCCTGGCTCAGCTGCTCTTGGCAGTGGAGCAAGGGAATCCAGCACAGGCTACAAAGGCTTCCCCAGATTTGGACTGCAGGCCCAAAATGATCTCAGTGCTACCCAAGTCACACTGTTCACAGTAGGAGATCTAGATACCGTGATTGCAATACAGACGTAACCTTTAAATGAGAAAAGACGTTTTGAACTCCTAATCCGCTTCAAAGTTCTGTAGCAGTTCACGTTTGATCTGCAGTCCGGACTTTCTCAGAAAGCTCTCACAAGCTTGTCTGTCCTTTCAGCCTCAAGGTGAATGAAGAACTGGAGGAATCAACCCACAGTTAATTTTATTCACCTTTGTTTTTAGGATCTTTCTTAAAGGAACATTTACGTGCTGGAGAGATTTAGTAGAGGTATTCTTTCCAAATGCACTAAGTCCTGGGATATGTTTTCAAATACCAAGTGGAGTAAGAGTCCTGACTGGCTTGTGTCTGTGTGAAGGCACACATTGCTTGCTGTTTCTGTGACGGACCAAAGAGGATTGACTGCAATACAAAACTATCACAGTCTAGGGTTTGTAGGGGCAAGCTATGCTATTTCCCTTGTATAACTTCATACCATCTGCAGGACTAAAGGGCATTCCTATGTCTCTGTCTTTGAAAAGCTAAGAACTTATTAATATATAAAAGACTGGCAGCATACACTTGTTACATTTATGGAGTTTGGTTTGATTCTGTTAAGTGTTAGAGAGGGTTGGAGAAACAAATTTTACTTCTCCAAGTATTTTCCAAACACAGATAGAAACAAATTTAATCAGTGTAAGTCAAGTGTAAGTGTCAATAAAGTGCAAGGGCCACATCAAAAGCAGCTTAACAGTTTCAGCTTAACAGTTTTCTTCTTTTTTGCTAATGTGACAATATTTTAAGTATGACTTTGAAAAGCCAAAGACCTAAAATAATAAGCCATGTTTTCAAAGAGTGCTGAGGACCATATTTAAAAATAGAGAAGCATCTGAGTCAAATTAGTATGAGTTAGCCATTTAAATACCTTTTAAAATGATATGCACTCTAGGAACACAAGTCTGGTTTGGAAAGGGTGGAACACACAATCCTGAAGTCTCTGATTCCAGTGCTATTCTGAAAAAGGGATTGAACATCTTCAATTACATAGGTTTGGAAAAGTCAATTTGGAGATTCTTCTTAAAACCTTAGGTGCTGAAGTTTTGTGATGACCTGAGTTCCTGCTTTTATTTAAAAACAAATAAATTTGTTTCTAGCCATCACAAATGTGGAGTGAAAATGAAAAATACTGATCCTGAATTCCAGAAGCTAGAATGCACGTATAAAAAAAAACATTGATTATTTTTAACATCTCAGCATTTTTTAGTCATGACGACTTGGGGGCTGACTGAGGTCCTGGAATGCTGGGGGCTGGTTATGCCACATTTGTAAAAATAGCACATGTCTAGCAAAGCCAAAAAAGCTGAAGGACTTTTCATGCCACTTTTTATTGTGTGCTTGCAGGGTGGGGTAATGTAACATACTTGTGCTTTTTAGAAGGTCCAGGTGCTGAATAGGAATTGCACAAGTCACTTCTATTTCTGTGAATATGTTGTAGATGATGAAACTTTCTGTTGTTGGCCACTTTCCAGCCAGCACTATCTGTTGATTACAGGCAACGTGTGAGAATGGAGTCATAAACAACCTCTTACTTTGGCAAAATCAGAACACTAATCACTTTTGTATTAGCTCCAATAATCCTGAAAAAGTAAATGTTGTGGATTAAAAAGATAATAATGTGCTAATCTGTTCTGTGGTCACTGACCATTTTAAGCTGTTCCATCTCTCATGCCTGAAGGATAAATCCTCTGGCTCTTGATGAAAAGCTAGATAGTGAAGTATGTGTGCACATCAAACACCAGACTTATTATCAACAAGTGCTTTTTTTTCCTCACCACTGCAGATAATTTTTGATCCACTTTTACCTTCAGTCCAAGATCTCACTTTTCCTTGCCACTTTACCCCTGATCTTCTGTCACCAGGACTCCTTCATGGCACAGTGATAAAGAGATTGTGTTAAAGAAGGAGCTTCCTCAGCTCCTGGCTGCTGATGGGGGTTCTAGAGCACTTTCTGGCAGAACATCTGTACTGAAACAAATACATGAAATTCCTATGAGGGCAAAGAGACATAAAGGTCACTCATTTCATAGAATAAGTGGATCAGAAAATTAACAACAGACTCTTAAGAACATACTGTGGCACCCATTGAAGTCAAGGGAGAGGTTCTTCAGCCTTAAATGGGCTTTGGATCAGGCCTTGCTGGGGTCGACCGTCTCCTCTGGGAATGGAGCTACCCCTACACTAGAGCCAGAAGAGGGGGAGAGAGGGTAGCGGTACACCTGAAGACTTGGAGGTGATGCAAACAGTTTAACAGTTGTCAAATTTTCTTCCTCCTTTAAAAAAAAAAAAAAATCACAGCTTGAAAGCACTTCTGACTTTAGGAAATTCAGTAGAAGTTTCAGTTGCACGTGCCAAGCTGAGGCATGAAGGTAAAATCATTCTTCAGATCAGTTCCTCCAATAAATATTTTTAACGAGTGTATCAAACAAAGTCACAGCGAGTGCCAGCATGGTCTGTAAACCATTAGTGACAAGATTGTTCACATTATACGTGGTCAACACACTTCTGGTTTTTCACGTTTGTCACTGGAAGTGGTGTTTTTACTTTGCAAGGTGAATATTGTGCTTCACGCAGAAACGCAGGAACTGCATAGTGCATGGAACAAGCAGTTGATTAAAGATTAGAATAGTAATGAATTAATTAAATTGGAATGTACTTGGATAATTGATTAATTGGTGCAGTCTAAGCTACTTGCAGAGCATTACATTCATTCTCTGTTAAATCAACCTGTCTTCTGTCCAAGCCCTGTGACTGAGAGCTGAAAGGCATGGACAACTTATTAAAGTCATCCAGATGGGTTCTCCTGGAGCAGAGGGAACTGGTCAGTGCCCAAGATCCCATTTGCAGCCTGTTGCTTGTGCTAGACCTCATGCTTACATTTCAGCAGTATCACAGGATTGCAGGCAGATGGAAGATGTAATTAGTATTGCTCTTATCTTCCCATAGCCCAGTTTTGCAATTCTACTACCTTGTTGCTGTGTTTTTCTTAAAAACAGAACTGTGGTCTCATGCAGAAAGAAACGGCACAATGACATTTTAATTGGCATGTTTGTCCAAGGGAATATATGATTGCTGTGAGAAACCGCAGTCTGGGACGAGAACCATACATTCCTTAGCAACACAAGAATGCCAGAAAGGACTCTCTTATTACAATTAAAAATCACATAGCAGCTGAAAGCCTCAGACACATTGCTCTGGGTTAACACCAGAGCAACAAGCTCTGTAAAGCAACACTGTTCAGGACTGGTTATTGATGACCAGGAGAAGAATGAGATCAGATAGGACAGGCTTCCTACAGAGCCTACTTTATGAAAAGCTTCTGTTTCCCAATTTTAATAACTGTTTGGCTCTTTGTGAGGAATGATATTTTAGCTCCTTTCAGGGCAATGGAGGAAAAGTGTACAAGTAGGTCAGTGAACTGATGGAGCACATAAAATGGATGGCAGACTTTGTGCCTTTTGTGAGTTTTCTTTCAGGCTTTTCAAGGTCTGTGCTGCCTTCTGCTTTCTTGTTGTTGTGCCACTTCTGCTCTCATCTGGTGACTGACCCCAAGTCAAATAGATTGAACCGCATTGTATGTGCATGTACAGTATGTGTTTAGAGGATGTTAGGGCCGTTACCAGCCACTCACTGACTTTGATCTGTCAAATGTCCTAGAGAGATGGGAAAGCCCTTCTTCTGGGAATGCTCCTCCTCAGATCTTCTTCTGACTACCGTGAAGAACTGCACCTCTTTGTGCTGTCGTTCTCCCTGGTGACTCTGTCCCAAAGGGATGTTTCAGGCACCAAATCTGTTTATCCTTCTCGCAGTTTGTTGAAAACAATGAGTGGATCTTTCTTGAGCATTTAAAAAACACAAGGTGGAGGAAGGTGAACTCTTTGATTTGTAAGCAGGGCATAGACCCATCCCTAGAGTAACTAGCATGCTCTTCTCTTGTTTTGTTATTTGCTTCAGGAGTATTTCAACAGGCTGTGGGCCTAGGGTTTAGAAAACTGACTGCTGAAAGTTTTTTCCCAAATAATTGGGAATATTTCCCAAATATTAGAATTTCCCAAATATTAGAAGAAGCATGTATATTCTAGCATTTGCAGAATTAGGGCCTAGAGTTTTTTGTTTGTTTCTAAATCCTACAAGTATGCAGTTGTTTGAATGTGTCTTTTATTTTGATGCCTCAACGTAACCTTTTAAGAGGCTTCCTTTCAGTTGCTACTTTAAAAATGGATCGTGTGTCTGGCTTTTTATTTTTTACACTACCTAAAGCTCTACCAAAACTGAGTGACATTAAACATTTACTACTGTTAGCATCCAAAAAATTACAGCTTAATTTCCCCCCATGAATATTCAGAGTTGAGAGCCCATAACATGTAATATGATAAACACCCAGGCTGCCGCGTTCGCTTGCATAGGAACCATTTATTACCAGCAAACATGGTTTTGACAACCACTTTGAGGCAACACTGCTCTATATCAAATATCAACAGAATTAGCATGCATTTTCATGTTAATTACTGTAGCGCACCATGCCGTGTGATGGCCGGGGAATGCAACAGGGAGGTCTGAGCTTTGCCAGTCACTTGCAATGTAGAATTCAGCTAATGTGCGTTTATTAGCTCTGAGGAACAGCATTTAATGAGCTGCTAACCTCACGACGGGCCTGCTTTCCAAATGGTTAACAGGGCCTGCCAACTCATAAGTAGTGTATGAGAGAGAAGGAGGACACAGCAATGGGTTTCTGGTATTCATTAGGCAGTCACAAGTGGCAAGGAGGGGTGACCCTATGGTAATCTCTTAGAAATGGAAATAAAATGTATGTTCCACTGACAGGCTCTTGGGCAATTATGATTACAACACTATTAACCAAAAATATATGGGAAGGAAATATAAGCATGCTTTGTTTTTAAGCTTCTGGATTTTTTATCAATCTTTGAAAATTTTATGAAAGTGCTGTTCATTAATAGCACCATAAAAACACGGGTGTTTCCATGGGCAGATACTCTTCTGTAATATAGGGATAATCGTAAACTAATAAATCAAGTACTCATGTTGTTATGGAATGTAATTGGAAGAGGAAAATCCTTCATATTCTTCTCTTCCATGTTAGGATGGTGTAAATATGCTTAATAGCATCACTGTAAAACATCGATTTCAAGAATACTTAGTGTAACATTCAGGGTAAACTGCTCCTTTCTGGGTGCTGCTGTTACTTTGATTTATTGCTGTAGTATGGCTGCTAGTTTTGACTGGCATACCTGCTTCTCCACTCTCTTAATTGTTCATTGTATTGGTTTATTGTTTTAAGCAGGACTCCAAGCTGCACTGAAAAATGAAAAGGAGCCCATTTTGTAGAGATAGACAGTCAAATCTATTATCTCTGGTTTCTTTAGGCGACTGTCTTTAACAGTCTGTCTGATACTGAAGCACTGATTGGGGAGAACAATTTACCACTAAGGCATAATAAGCGAAAATGTAATAAAATGTCACCAGGCACAGCTCATTTGCAGTTGTTTGGCTAAAAAATAGGTTTCATAAAACTTAGGTGAACTTGGAAATCACCTGAACACATTGATTCCTAGATTTATGGCTCAATAAGCCTGCATATATGCTCATAGCCACTTCAGAGGTCTATGACAATTCATCTCGCCTGCAGTCAAAAATTGTGCAGAGGGTTGCAATCAGATGTGTCACAGAGCATCTTCCAGGCAGCAGACGTTGGCCTGAGGCTCCGGAGACAGGGCTGCTGTTGTGGGCACACCCGTTCCTGTACAGCCTTGGACAAGTTGTGTCTCTATGGTGCCTTGTGTTGCCCAGCCTTGCGTGGGCCCTGACCGCCCTGCTGTAGGGCAAGTATTTAATGACAATGATATGTTTCCTTTATAGATTCCCAAATTCATATTGGCGTGTTTATTCCCACACATATGTTAAGTGGCACCCAGCTATAAGAGTTCTCCCCAAAATATGCAGCAGTATACAAAACCCTCCACAATTACCAAAGCAATGTGAAGAAAACAAATATGGCCCTGTCAAAGGGATTGCAAACTCACGAATGACTCAAAATTAGTTTAATCCAATGCTCTCCTGCGGACCGCCTGCTGGTGTCTGAGCGTGGACTTATCTTCAAAAGTGGGACGAAAGTGGCATCCCTTCTCAAGCAGTCTGCTCCGATTACTGCTACGGAAATGATTTCCTGCATGTTGCTGGCACTATTCCCGAGCAATACACTCTGTCCCAGGATAGCACTGAAGTAGCACAGAAGAAATGAAGGCTCTTGCATTGCAGTTTCAGACACCTGTAGCGCTGCCCTTGCTGCTGGCAGAAAAATGCCTTTCTCTTTTCTCTGCTGCTCTGAAAAGGCAGTTTCTCACTCCTGTCTGCTCATCAGCTGCTGGAGTGGGACATTGTCCTGCCTGTGGCAGGAGGGAGGCAGTGGCAGTCTCTGATAGCGTTTCCAGGATGGGGAATGGGCAGCTGAGCCCCACCCCAGTATTTCATTATCGTTGCTGATTACAGAATTCATGTTTGAGAGGAGCTTACTTTTAATCTTGCTCTCAGTAGGTATAAAGCAGACTGCTTGCATGTTTCTGGCCTGGCATTGCGTGGATATTGAGAACGGAGGCGGCATTTTGTGGTCAGAGATGTGATTTTTCTTCTGATACTGTCTTTAGACAGACATACTTCTAGGCTGTTTCTGGGTTTAGTGTAGTAAAGCTGTGTCTGGTTGCCCACAGCATTTGTGTGTTCAAAGGACTTCCTTGCTTTCAAAATTCTTTAAATCTTTTGCCTTAAACTTCCTCCTGCTTTGTATAGGGTTCTTTATGTTCCTACAGTCTTTGGGACTGTAAGGTGCCAGAGTTAGTGTCCTGGCATATGTATGAGCTGATTACCTTACAGTTGCTTTTCTTTAGAGAAGCCGGTTTGAGCTGGGTCAGTTTTTGTGTCAGGAGCTCGCTCGCTTGCCAGGAAGTCTCGCCTACAAATGGCCCAGATCCCGTTTGAACCTCCTTCCAGTAGGCCTGGACTGGGCGGGTTGCACCAGCGCTGCCCTGCCTGCTGCCTTGGCTGCTGCCCTCCGCATGCGCCTTGCCCTCTGTTTCTTTTTTTTTTGTGGCAAGGCAGTTAGTTGGTTTTGAAATGGAGTGACACATCTGAGAGAAATCCAAACCAAATGAAATGAATTTTCTTTCTCTATTGACTTTGGATGAGACCTTTCATCATTAGTCTATGAAATATTTTAATTTTATAAATTTTTTTATATTTCCCATGACAAAAGAATGGTTTAAAATGAAAATGAGTGGTTTCCTTATACAATATCAGATCCTTTAGTGATTTGCTCTATGAAAATTGCACATTATTACAGTGAATCAAATAAGATGAACATTAGGCCAAAATAAAGGTTTGTGTATATGTGCCTACACACACAACCTAAAGCCGTAAGTTTTTCTTTAAAGTTTTTGTCTTAATAATAATAATACTTCAATTAAAATACTTATATGTATTAAAAGCATACATGTGCTTTACATGCAGTATTTCCCCTGTTCTGTATGCATTGTTTCTGAAAGCTGTAGGTATATGAAATGTGAAGGCTCAAATTCAAAACTGAGCCATGCTCAGGAAGGGTGTATACCTGAGATTTCCAAAGCTAGCGTGACCTACAGCTACCCAGTGTCCCCATTGCTTTTTGATGAAAGTGTTGCCCCTAGTTTTTTAATCCTGTCTCTTGTGAGGAAGCTGCTTTCTCCTGATTTCAGGGTGCTTTGAGGGGCTGGGAGGGAGCTGATGGGTGGGATGTGTCTGGGAATGCGTGTGGCACGTGTGCTACGCCCCTGCCAGCCACCCATATGCCATGAAGCTCTGTGTCCCTTGGCATTAGGCAGGACTAAGCTTCTAAACCTCATAGTTCGAAAAAGCCTTTCTAAAATCTGATCATGAGAAGGGAAGCATTTATTTGAGACTATTCCTGGAAGGGTATTTTAAATAGTCCCTCAGTGTAGAGTTCCATTATATTTAATGTGAAGAGCCAGAAGAGCAGAGAAGATGGAGCCTTGGCTTGCAGGCGCAGGCTCAAGTTGCTCACACAACAGGCTGAAGGGAGTTGGCTTTAACTGTTTGATCAAGCAGCATCATGTGAGTCTGTCAGGAATTTCGAGAGCGTGGGGCTTGGTGATGCTTCCTTTCAGTTCCTGCCTTGCGCGGATGCACTTGTGCATGTAACTGTACACAGTGTGCAACTCGGCTGTAAACGCGATCCGAGTGCTTGACACTGAGCTCGGAAGTAAAATTTTTCAGGACAGTGACCCGTGTAACTTTGATAAGCTTGGAGATAGAGTTGCATAAGACTATAGAGTCATTTTTATTTCAATCACAGATGAGACTTATTTAACAGGTGTAAACTTTTCGTAGTTTCTTAAATGTGTAGTGAAAGGCACTACTCATCTACCTCTGTAAGACAAACCAGAGACAATCTGGTTTGCTTGTAGCACCTTACATGGTGCTAGCACGATGTGTGTGTACAAGCCCTTAGGGTGCTGCCCTTGCTAAATATGCTGTGGTGCAGCTCCACTAAGTGTTAGTTTTTAAGACAGTCAAAGCCCTTTGCTTGTAAACAGGGATTACAAAACAAATGGTTGGCGTCAAAGCCACAGCTTAAGCGAGCTGCAAAGTAAAATATGGGGCTTCCTATGGGCTTCAAACACAAGGACATTTTCCTGCTGTTCTCGTAGGCTTGTAAGTACTTGAAGCGTGAGAGGTGGACCACCGCAATCAGTGTTGCTACAACATTGAAGTAAGTTTGGGATTTGAGGCTATGGCTCAGATGCTGGGATAGATATTTGGGTGCAGACTCAGGGCTAGGTAGGGTAAGAAACTCCTGAAGGAATCTCGTGTGGATATATTCCTGATCTCTTCATTCCTTTATAGGATCTGCTAAATAATTGCCTTTTTGATCTAGAAATAGCAATTACAATTTGCTGCTGGTCAGGGAAAGGTTAAGCCTTCCTCCAGGGCTATTTTTAAATGTGGCAACAACTGTCTTCAGTGTTTGTAATCTGTCCAGAAATAGATGCTACTTAACAAGAACGCTAAGCAAAGAGAAGGGCCTTTTTCAGGAATTCCCACTCTTCACAGGCATTTTGTTTTTGAGATCGCTTTCAGCCCGGGGACACTTGTGGCTGCTGGCAGTCAGGTTGGTGACCCTGGGCTCTGCTGGAGCAGGAGCTGCGGGCAAGAGCAGCACCTTCTGGTGTGCAAGCTGAACCACAGCAGCTTGGCAAAGAGAAGGTGGGTCAAAACCCCCTCTTACAAAAGCAAAAGGCTGTCCAGAAATTGGGAGGGGGAGTTCCTCCAAGGCCAACCTGAGTGAAGCCAGTGTGGTCATGATGCGTGGACATCCCTGCCACCCTGGAGTCTGCGTCTTGCTCGTGGTTTGTGTCTGCATCTTATCACTCGTGACATGTTAAGCCCAATCACTTATCAGGCAATTCTAGTGCGAACAGCAGTTTGGTACTTCATTGATAGGTCCTGTTAAATTCAAACCAGCCAAGCCAAACTCATCGTGTCGGGGAGAGGGGAAAATATCTCCACAACTGTAAGACTTCCCCAGCTTTCTCACCTGCTTCATAGGGGTTTTATGATGTTTGCAGAAAATGCCTTTCCTATTCCTCATCACGTGTATTGGATTATTCTTCATATTGCTTATAAATTGCTGCTATATGACGTACAAATATCAAAAATAGACTCTGAAAACACATAAGGTTCAGCGAACCTTGGTCACTGCCTGCGATGGGAGATGCATCCCCTCACTGCTTGTGATAGCTGCCTACCACAGTGGGAAGAGCCAGACTTCTTGTCTTCAGTGTCTCTCCATCAGTATGGCCGGGCAGTTGAGCTCTGGCCCCCTGATTCTAAGAAAGCTGCAGACCTATATATACGCATGCGAGGCTGGATTAGGGATGTCTTCCAGTCTGAACGTGGTGTCAGCTGCCTTTGTAAGCTTGCCCATGTAAGTGTGGGAAGGTGCTTGAGTGTAGGAGTGCAGTGGAACTGAAGGGTGTGCTTGTACGTTCAGCATGCAGGGAGCCTGGTAGATTTTCAGGCTTGAAACTACAAAAAGCTAAGTTACCCAGACACAAGTCCTGGGTAGAATATAAACCTAAATATTAGAGATGCTCTCTTGACTCATTGAATCCAATGTACATTTTACCTTATTTGAGCAGGATTGAGCCCTTTAAAGTGTTTTTTTCCTCAGACATAGCAAGCTGGCAAATTTTTATTTTAAAATAGAATAGGAAACAACTAAGTGTATGCAAGACATTGTCAGTTGCCAGAGACATTTCTGACATACCAGCAAGAAGTAGTACTTTTAGTAGGAATTGAAAATGTGTTTTTCTTTGCCAGGGGTTGAAGATTAGAGCTGACTGTGATTTCTGTGTCTGATAGTTCTGAGCTGTGAAGGGAACAGTTCATTCTCAGCCAGCTCTGTTACGTGAGAAACCTGGGATCTGGTTTTAGAATGAAAGCTTAATTTGCAACACCAAAGTCACAACACCTTGTGAGCAGTTTAGCAGATACAGCCAGACAGGAATTACATGGATCATGGTACATGCTAGCTTTTAGCTGCACTGTTCTTAGCAGGAAGGCAAAAAAGATGCTTAGCAGAAACTGGTGGCTTGCTTTAGGTTAACGCACACATACATAATAGTAATTTATTAATGAGTTTTTGAGAGCATGTCCTCTATGTTGCACGTCAGCGTTCATTCTAGTGTTTCTTAAATCACTAGATACGTAATGCAAGTAGAAGGATTGACTTTTAAATTAATTGGACTTCAAAACAAAGTTACGGAAAATACCAGGGACTGATAAGACATCTGTGAAACTTAATACACCTCTGTATCAAGGCCCTGTTTAAGAAAAACAAAATACAAACCCCTGTCAGTGTTCTGTTGAGGGCAGAGATTTAAATTCCTGCTCCACCTGTGTGTAATGAAGATGCAAGTGACTACATGTTGAAAACCTACAGGAAAAGACAAATGGAGAGGAAGTAGTTACAGATTCTAATTGTGTTAGTAGAAAGCTATAAATTAGGTAATTATTTATTTTTCTCACTTTTCCTGTTTTATAATTTAATAAAAAGGATAGTATGAGTAGCCGAAAAAGCTGAGGAGAGAAGGGGAATGTCACCGTGGCAAACGAGGGACCTGATTTTCCCACCCGCCTTGTCACTGCAAAAGGATATTTCCCCCTGTAAGCCGTGTATCTGTGGCTAGGGACAGAGTGATAGAGCTAAGGCTAAGGTGAAGCTTGAGAAATGGTCCTCGCGCCATCCTTTGCACATCTGGGGAAATGGGGAGGCAAACTGGCTGTGGCTCTGTGTTGCTTCCTTGCAAATGGGACACACACAAAAGTTTTGTAGGGTTTTCCTGCCATGCGGATTAGTAGATTTAGCAGATTTGATGTTGAGGGAGTAGTGTAAGTACAAAGTTGTGCTTGGTCACTGTAACTGAAGCATTCTTATTTGCATTGACTGGAGAAACTGCATCCATGTAATTTGGAGTGAATTGCTTTTGACAGCCATATGTAATTTGATTTCCGTTTGTAGTGATGCATCGGCACTTTGTAGGTGATCTATTACGCCTCTGCAGGGACAGATCAGGTATTGAACCTTGGCTGAGGAAGACCACCTCATTCCTGAGTGCTGCAGGTACCAGAAGGTGTCTGATGAGTGGGCTAAGTGTTGTTCCCACTGGAAGTCACAATATATTCTGTTTACACACACACACACAAAAAAGAAAAGTTTTAGCAAAATATGAAGATTGTTTGAGATTAAAAACTAGCACCTGAAAGCTGCTGGGTACTAAAGGGAGTTCAATTCAACTCTCTTTGCTGGCTCCAGCCAAAGCACTAAAAGGAACAGCAGAGATAAGTTGAGATGAAAAAATTACTTTTGTTAGGTCAATATGCTACACTATTCGTTTTTAATTAGGCCATGACAGCGAGTCTCTGCATGTCTTGCACTGATCGTATGTTCAAAGATCAGCCAGATTATGCTAATGTAAGGCTTTTAGTATCCTTTTAGGGATACATTTAGCATATTAAAAGCATACTCTGAGCTTTAGCAAGACATACGGTGGTTCACAGTCAGACCTGACATTTACTTAGGCCATGGTGTGCTCTGCATCCTGTAAATTATTACTGTGTATATTTTTTAAATTGAAAGCAGGTCACTGTTTTCCTTACTAATTAAGGCTAAAAGCTTATTCCACTGTGCCTATCTGCTTTAATGTGCTGCTCAATAAAATCTCTATTCTTAACTGATTTATTCAAAACATATGGATGCTTCTTACATTCTTTGAGGTCTTTTCCATCAAGGCAGTCGTGACTAAATAATCATAAATGGCCGAGTTTATCATTTAGCCACTGTTAGTCAGAATGTGTTCTTTATAGAGATTCAGGCCAAAGGGGATTGCTATGTCCGTTGATCTCTAGCTGCTGGCTCTGGAGCCTCTCCCAGTGATTAAGACCAACCATTCAGGATTGCAGCAGACATGGGGATCCTCATTCATTCCTTCTCCTTCACTGAAGGTAAGCAAATGTTTTTTCTTATCTCTGAATGAGCAGCATTCCCTTAGGACTTCCCTGGCTCCTCTGTGCTTCAGGGAGGGCTCCCATCTTCTTTCCATTCCACTTCACTGCTGACCTAGAACAGGCCACCTTTGGAGGAGCAATGGCTAACAGCAAACTTATCTCAAACTGGGAGGAACCTTTGAAAGGATCTCCAAGGAGTAGGAGTTGTGACACCTTAATGTGAAATATTTCATGTCAGAAGTGGTAACAAATATTGTACAGTTAGATCTGATTGTATTATATTAAGAGATTTCCTGTGCACCTGCTCCTGTGGTACCTATTGTGGAGCTGGCTATGAGAGCTGGTCAGAGCACAGTAGGGGTACAAGCTTTTATTATTCAGTGACTTCCAGACCAAATTAGCAAACAGTGAATTTAGTTTTCTGGAGGAATTAGGAAGTTAATGGGAAGAGGTGCAGAAAAAGAGAAGTACCTGGCCATCTGTGCCACCTCGTTGTGGTGGCTGTTGTGTGACGACAACAGATGAGTCACAAAGCCCCATGCACTTCTGCTCCTAGTATTCCTTACTGTTGCTCTTAATTTCTGTTGTACTACTGGACCCTAACAAGCAGTTATGGCTTCCTGTCTGCTGGAAGTGCTCCAGGCCTCTTTGAAGATGTTTCTTTCCCTTTGTGCTTCTGCGACATCGTGCGAGAGACTGTGCTACAGGGGTGTTACAAAACCTTTGCTTGTTCCCACCTCTGAAGGAGTGTTTCAGGAGCCAGCTCAGGGCACTAAAAACTGCTAGCATTTTAGAGAATTAAGTAATTTCAAAATTAACATAGCAATTTGCATGAATTACTATGTAATCACTTTAATATTTTTTCAGACTCCCTAAGGCAATGTTTTAAGGCATGTTACATAGTAAAAGGAGGATGAAGCAAATGAGTGTTCATTCACATAGGGCAGGATTTGCTAAATCAATCAGTGTTGGTGGTGTACTGGCTGGATTTTGCATCACAGGTGAAAATCTCATTACATCCCTGCGGAAAACCATACCCATATAGCATGGGGATATGTGAGTGCTGGCCCCAGCAAGTTCTGCAAGGTATGAGCACAATCTAGCAAAGAGTTTGCCTCTAGGAGTAGGCTCATAGACTTCCATGTTATTATTTGCATATTTTGCTTCAAATGCTCAGGCTTTTAGAACACTAAGCCCCATTTGACTCCACGGTTTCCACAGCTCATCTCATTACGAAACCTGAAAAGGGTATGTGATGATGTAGTTACATCTCCTGCATGAAACAGCCCAGAAAATGTCCATTGATTTGTATGTACTGGCAATGCTCCTCTGCCTTTTGAAGGTAGGCTGCCCCGAGGGAGCCTTGCCTCAGCGCTGGCTGTTTGCTGGGCTGGCCAGTAAGTTTTCCCCTTCAGAGCAAATGCAGCATTTCTTGCCCGAGTTCCTGTAGTGTTACTTGTCATGTCCAGGATATTTGTCTGCTGGAATGAAGAGCCTCTTCCTATCTGGTGTCTGTTTTCCCTGTGTTGGTATTTGTGGATTGTGATAAGGTCAGCACTTAGCTCTATTTCAGAAAAGAAAATAGATGGAGATTCAGAAGCCTTTCACTATAAATCATGATTTCTAATCATTGTGGCTCGCTTCTTAACCTTATTCAGTTCATCTTTAGTCCGATTTTGTCACCAAAATGCTCCAAGGTCCTGCTGGATGCCAAATGCAGCACCTACTCTTCAGCTCTTTTGGCCAAAGCCCGGACCAGAGAGCCTGCATTGGGCTCCCATATTGAGAGCCCAACTTCCTGAGCCCCCCCTTTGTGCGCAGAGCCCCCCTTCTTCATGCTGTGACAGCTTTGGCATTATTAAACTTGCTCACTGAAGCATCTTACAGGTTTTAATGCGTGGCAGACAGTTGGCTGTCCAGGTGGGGTTCAGCACTTTGCAGCCCTGTAGTTAATGTTCTCTTTTGGTTAGGCAAAAGTTTGATGTAACTTTGTCAGAAGGGCAAGGAGAATTACTTGCTGGTGTCTCTTTGCACTTGGTTAGTGCCATATTTGTCTGCCATCTTGTTTAAGGAGTTTTTTCTTTTTGGTGCGCTCAAGAAATGCATCTTGAGGACTGTAAGATTCCTGTATGCAAATTTGTTTTGGAATGGATTTTGCTGTGCACCAGAAGAGTTATTGAAGATGATCAAAGTCATACTAAGTGTTAGAGAAGATTACAACAAATTATTTCTTTATTTCATCTGTCAGTCTTTTATTGTTCTTTGTTCTAGCTGCCTCTTTCTGTACATTTTCAAAATGGTTTCACCATTCTGTCACTGACGATTCAGCTTTTTTAGTGAACCATCAAAGAATCAGTTATTGACTTTCTTTCTGTCTTGGCAGAAGAAGTGCTTACCTTTCAGCTTCTTCTCTGTGTAACAAATCTACTTCATTTTTCCTTTGCTAGGCTTAAAAAGAATACAACTTGGTAGGACCTACTGTGCAGTAAATTAATTCCAGACTGGAACTGAGAATACTTTCAATAGGAAAGAAATTTTAAGAGTGAATGATAGACATCTGTGTATGCTCCTTTTTTTTTTTTTAATATTTAACACAGGCATGATTTGGTCTCAACATTACATGTTTATTTCTGTAGTAGATTCAGTAGAATTTTCTATAAAATAAAATTCGTATACACCTAGGCATGCACACGCACACACATGCACATGGCATGTACTTTTATGTATACTTACAAAAACTCCTACTTTGGGTTTAAAAGTAATCACTGTAAAAGTGTGAAGTGCATTTCCCTTGCTTATAGGAATTACTTGCTTACAATAGGAATTGGCACTAGAATCATTATGGGCCAAATTGTGAGGATCTTGTTGATACTGATGGTGATGTGCATTGTGAGGATTTAATGAATCTTAGGAGAAGCAAAATGCTAGCATGTTTTCTTCAGTGAATAGTAGATGCGATTTGAAATCATTGCCATCTGAATTAATTTTTAAATGCAGGTAGCATGGGTGCACCTGGGAATTACTCATTTCTGGCTTACTCTGTGAAGAACCACATGTTCTGACTTATGGAGACAGTTTCCTTGTTTGTGGAACGATGCAACTGCTTTAGGTTATCACACAGCAGGGCCTAAGTTGTGAAGCCTTAAAATATGGCCTGTGGTAGTGCTCCACTATGTTAGTGTTAGTTGAGTAATTTTATGTAGTAGTTTATTTTTGGACAAAAGCCCATACAGTTCTGGGTACTCCAAAGTAGCTGGAGCTTAAAAAATAAAACATGAAAATATCCATAGGAGAGCCATAGAAATAATACAAGTTAGGTAAGGACTTTTGTGTGAAATGAGGTTTCGCTCCCAGCTGGAGAAGAGAGCAGTCTGGGGAGGAAACTCGGGAAAATTATCTGCAGATAAAGAAGTGGGAGACAGTTGAAACATTTCTGTACATGCTTGGTTTGATTCCCATGAAAAGCTCTGTTTCATAAAGTGTTCATATATGCTGTAGCCCAACGCCTGCCGGGAGGAGCATGTACCTCCTGCAGATTCGACATCGTGTGTAGCACTGCCACCATGTACGTATGTTTTTAAGGAAACATTAAGTATCTTTCTTCTTTGTGCTGCTTCATCCCTTTGCTTTAGTTATTTTTGTAGAGTATGCTTGTTAATTGGTCAGTTGCTACGTCATTTCTGTAAGCAGACCTCAAAAAATGCTATTTGCCTCTTTTCTTATTTGGGTTGCTTTTGAATCTCAGATATTAGCTATTGGCGAAATGTATATGTTAACCTCAGAAGAAATAGAATTTAGCTAGTTCAGCAATCTCATCTTTTTCTCTATCCCTGAAAGAGTTACCACGTTGGGCAGCATTGAGTTCACTGTGAGGTTTGCATATTGGTGAGGTGGCTCCACTGTTGGTGGTTCATGGCAGGGAACTTTTGCACAGATCCTTCCAGCAACTCTCCATTAACATCTACAGGCACTCTCATCCTTCTTCCAAACAAAATAGAGGAACTGGGGGAAATCAAAGTAATTAAAATGACAAGACGTAGGAAGCAATAGACCTCATCATCATCAAAACTTTAGTTTTGACAATTCTTTAATTTAAAGCTGGTGCTTGTGAAGGTGTAACACCAAGGTAATTAAACTTGTTTTGTAGTTTGGTCACTTTGCCTGTTATCTTGCTGATTTGGGTGGTATTTTATTAATGATATCTCAAGGGAAAACTACTGTAGCTGGGAAATTAATGAAATATTAATAACAACCAAAGCGATGCGTATGATTCTACTTTGGAAGAGCCTGACCTGAATGTGCTCTGCACGTACTGTGCTCTATGAGCAGAAAAGTCAGGGCAGAGCGTGTGTGCCTGACAGTACTGCAAGCATGCCAAGCACAGCGTCCCGGGGGGAACTCTTCTGGGTTAGCAAGCAGGAATCCACAGGTAAAGCTGAGTCAGATGTGGGCAGTGGAGCAAGATCTACAAACCTGCTGAGCTGAAAATGGACCTAAAAGAGCACACCAGGCAAGATAAAACTTATGTGAATACAATCTCTGAGGAGGTCTGGAGGAAAAGAAAAAGGGGACAGAGCTGTAAACGTGATTCAAAGAGGTGGAACTGCCAGAGAAGCCCGTCCTGTTCCTGAGAGGATAGAAGTACCCAAGTTCAGCAGATTCCCCTTCAAGCACCTTAATTTAAAAAAAAAACAAACATCCCCTAATGCTGTGCAGGTGAACAGTTGGTGTTCTGCCGTAAGTGCTAAATCCTCCTCTCCTTGGTCTGTTTATCACAGTGCATCTTTGACCTCTTCAGGCAAATTGAGGTGAAAGCTGTGTCTTGGACATGTGTTTCATTGGTTACCTTAGTTCATTTGCCCTGGTCATGATAAATATATGTTAAAAAACTGCAGTTTGATTGGAGTAGGCTTGAGGCAGATGCATCTAATATAGTAATCGTTAAAATAGCCCAAACAAGGTTTGTGAAACCTGTTAGTTAAAGTTTTTGTTAGACCTGTGGCAAAACAAGATTTTTTTTTTTTTGAGTGATTCAACCTTATCAGCTCTGTGAGTGTTTACATACCTCCAACTGTTTAAAAATAACAGCATTCAGAGGATGGCCCAAATTTTTGAAGAATAACAAGTCATTTCCAATTCTCCTGAACCCTTCCCCTCTTTCCCTGAGTGTGCAGCATTTTCTTAGTTTAGAAGCTTTTTGATCATTTCGGAAATTAACATTTCAGCGGCTTCTGAAGGGATGAGCTCATCAAGGAAAGCAATTCAGATAACAAAAAGGCACAATCGCTAGTTGTCTCTGTTGTTACAGGAAAAAAAAAAAAAAAAAAAAAAAAAAAAAAACAAAAAACCAAACAACCCTATAAGCTGATCAGAGTCTTCTGTAGCTGCTGGCTCCCAGGTGTCACCTTCCTCTGTCTTCTTCACACCCTCCCGTTTGCAGTAGCTCTGTGAACAACATCACCATGAACATGCCTCCTTACTGTATGGTGGTACATGACAGAAAACATGATATTGGTCATTATAGAGCCATCTTGGGTTTCCTCATGGAAAAACTGGGCCTCCAGCTGGCCAGATCTCTATGGATGACATTCTGGGGAAAGGTGAGGTCAGGGAATTAATGTGCATGTTGTGGAGAGTTTTTCCACAGTGAACAGTATAGATACGTAAGGATATGAAGGAATCATGTAACTCAGTAGGTTTTCCTTGGCAGATAGGGCTCAGGCCTTACTTCTGTCTTGGGTAAGTTATCTCTACTCTCTTGGCCTTGTTTCCCCATCTGTAAAGTAAAATGATACTTCTCCTCTTTGGATTTTCCTTTTCCTTTTACTGTGTCCACATAAGGCTGCTGGGAAAGGCTGACTCTTTCTCAGGGGTCATACAGTGGTTGAAGCCTTGGATTGCCTTGGAATCAGAAATAACCACAACATTGATCTGCTGGGTTTTTCCCAGTTTTGAATCTGAAGTCGCAAGGCAAAAGGCATTTAGCAAGGGATGTATTTGCGCAGGTACTTATGCACGCATACCCATTAACATAGTGAGTGAAGCTGCTGGAAAATAAGCTGTTGCCAATACTGCCTCTTAACGTATCTTACACTCAAGTGCACACAGCAGCGTTATTGACTGCTGATGTGGAAATGTTCTTTCAAACTAGGCATTCATAATTAAACTGAGATCAAATACCCAGCCTTTACTCTAGTGCTAATGATGTGGAATATCTTCCTTTTCTTGTATTATTTTTTCATGTTTGTGTGTGTATTTTTGCAGCAAGCTGGAAATGATATTTTTAGTCAGGAGGACTAATTAATAATTCATTCATGAATAATGATGAAAGTAGCTGATTAAAATGTATGTCTAGCTTCAAAAGGAATAATCTTTAGAAGTTATAAGTGTTTATAAAGTCCATCTCACCCCCCTCTTCTCTTCCCAGTCTCTGTGCAACAGCTGTTGTTATTCCCATTCACAGATACCAGGTAATAAATAGGGAATATGATCCAGAGAAATAAAGCCTAATTTTCTGAGGAGGTGGGCAGCTCCCATTGACCTATCATGGTTGATATTCAGCTACCCAGGGTATGGTGGGAACTTGGACTGCCTCTCCTGATGGCAATACAGCGTGGAACTCCAAAGATGGTGTGCCGCAGCTCAAGTGATGGTTTGGTGTGTGTGCTGCCCAGAAATCAGAAACGCCCACGGTGTTACATGGCTGTGCAGTCAAAACTGCCATGACAAAAGGGCTTACCTGAAGATTGCCTAAAGATGACCTCCATTTGAGAGAGTTGTTCTGCCAGTGTTTTCAGCTATCCTGACAGCATACAGAATGGTCTGGGACAGGGAGTGTTACAGTGCAACAATAGTGACTTGTCAGCATCACAATCCCTCAGGCGGAGCAGCTCCTCCTTTTGATGTCCTGTGACCGTCTGGGTAGCATATGGAATGTCCTTGACCAGCAAGCGGGCCTGCAAAGGACCCACTCCAGTTATAAGAGGTAGAGAGGTGAGGGAAGTCAGCTGCAAACCTTCCGTTAGGCCTATATTTCTTCATTTAGTGGGACCGTGTTGGACTGTGTCCTACCTACGAGATCCTCAGTGTCTGTTGTTCTCTCCTTTAGTTGGTTTTTTTGGAAGAAAAAAATAATCTGAAAACACAACAGAAGGAGAAAAACTAAAAAGAGAAGAGGGATCAAAGCCTTTTGTGAACATAGCGTGTGTTCCACCTGCAGGGGCAGATTTGTCATGGTACATTTTTGCAAAAATCATTAGCTTGTCATGGCAAAGTGGAAAAAGTAATAAAACAGCAGTAAAAACAAGTTAAATTCTGAGCCTGGAGGATCAGCTTGTCTAAAATAAATGACACTTTTTTAGGGGTCAGCTTTTACTTTCTCCAATCCTATGCAACTGTCACCCTTTTCCTTTTAGCTTAGCCCCTTTCCAGGCCTCAACATTTCTGCAGTATTTTGTATTTGACATGTTGAAGAACATTCGTTATTACCCTTTCCCCTCTATATGATCTTTTTTTTTCATCCTGGTGATGTAGTGGTGGCGGTACATGAAATTATAGCTAATTCCACTGGCCTGGTTCTATCTGCTACTCTCAGCTTATATCCTCAGCTTCAAAGTACTTGAAAAAGTTTTTAGGCAAAAGAGCGTTTGCTTGTTAGATTGCTGAGATATCTGTTGTATCATGTCTTCCTGAGCTGCGAGTCCTTCCTTCTGTTAGTGCAGATATGCTTATTACTCCTTGTGAAACAAAGTCACATTACATGCACAGTTGGCAATGTTCAATTCCTAATAACTCATCTGTGTTTGCATTCTGAACTAAATGACCTGAAAATGTGTAGGTTAAAAGGAAGGGAGAAGGAGGGGGGATAGACACATTGGAAAGGAGAGAGGTTCGGGAATGCATTTAGAACTGAGAAATCTTAATTTTCCAGCCCATCTGAAACTGGAAAGCCATTCAAAATGTAGGACTAGCTGTTCACCTGGTGAAAATACACATGGTTCACTGATTACAAAGGAGCTATGCGAATTTATATCTGCTAGGGATGCAGCCCACAATTTTAAAAAAAAAAATACATTTAGAGACCAAAGGGAAAGTAGGAAAGCTGTTTATTTCTCAGTAGCTGTGCCAGGTTCACCCAAGGTCAGCCATGAGCAGGTCAGTGCTCTGTGCTGGTGCCTGCATCTTTAGGGCCCCATTCAGCCGAACATCCCCGTTAGCATTTGCTCCTGCAGGAATATCCAGCAAGCAAGTTGTGTGATATACTGGCAGAGCTGGTAACAAACTCAGGAGCCCACAGACATTTACACGCACAAAATCTACATTTACTACATGTTCATTTACTACAAATCTACATTACTTCTCTGTTTCTGTATGTAGACCCTCTGGTGCAGTGACATCTTTCCTGTGCTTTGCACTGTGTGTATTTGAAAATATGTGAGTTTAATGCATTAGGGCCCTAAAGTGTAAAGTAAAGTAAAAGTAAAATGAAAAAGCTTTTGGAAGATCTCAGGAACAACAGAAACCTTTATTCTGGGCTTTGGGATTTTGTTAGTAGATGCAAAGCAGTTTTCTTTGAACAAGTGGTCTTTTCCTTGTGGTTCCACCACACAATGGAGGCTGTCCTGATAACGCAGAGGCAAGGTGAACTCTCTTCGGGCAGAGGAGGCTGCAGAGACCTGAGCTCACCAGGGACCAAAAGGCTGAGTTAGAACATGGGTGGGGGTGGCAGTGGTAGTGTGCACATAGAATCATAGAATCTTTAAGGTTGAAAGAGACCTCCAAGATCAAGTCCAACTGTCAATATATGCACACATTTATTTTTAAATGCTAAGATGACATTACTGTCAAAGATGCCCTTTAGCACTGAGAGTGGGAATAATTTTGGGTGTTTTGAGTCAGGACCCTGAAATTCAGTAACAGACTCTTAACTGATGAAAACAGCACTTTACTAAAAGCAGCAGACTAATGTTTGCCATTCATGTTAACCATCATTTTTCTGTTCCTACCTTCATCATTTCTATTCTCTTCTTTCAATTATCGAGCCTGGCTTCAATCCTCAGCAGCCTCCTGTCCATCTCCTACTCTTTTAGCTAGCTGACCTTAACTCTTTGACAATTTCTTTGTAATGACAGTGCTTCATTGGTTTCCAACTTGGCTCTGGCTTTACCACCTCCTGCCCTATTGGTTAGGCACATGGACTTCCATTTTAATCTCTTTCCTTGGTCTCACAAATGCAACAGTCTTGCCTGGTGTAATAGTTCAGTGGTCAGATGTGGTTTTGGTATCTGTCAGTCCAATAGCTTTCTTCGTCAAGACCGTAACCCGCAATATATTGCGGTTTCTCTTACTGTGAGAAACAAAGCGTTTGGGGCTGTACCAAAGAAAGGATGCCCTTATGGTTTAGCGTGTTTAAAGTAGAACTGAAGCATGCTTTGTATCAAATTAGCTTTTGCATTTCTCTTTCAATCACACTGCTAGATTTTTCTTTTATTACCTTGAATCAATTTTCCCTTCCTTCTCAGCATCTCTACCCTTTATTTTCCCAGCTTAGCTTCTGTTTAAGCTTCTACAAGCTCAGATGTCCCTTCTATTCAGTTGTGATCCTTAGGTGACCATAATCTGGAAAATGCTGCTATTGCTTGGAATTCCTTTAATTATTAATATTTCGGCTGTTAATATTCAATAGTAACTTATTATGCAAAGTTTGTATCATCCAGCTTTAGCAGGGTCCAATGCACCGGAGATTTCTTCTGAGAAAATAAAAATTTATGATATTTACTGTCAATAAACTTGTAAAATAAAATTGTATCAGCAAGGGGGCAGAAAAGCAGAAAATTGCAGACTAAAATGTGTGAAGAGCTTACAGAATAGAAGGGTTCGTTAATTATTTATCTCAGATGGGTAGGACGGTGTAAAAACCACAGATAACAGTAATTGGGGTGACTCATTCTGCTTTTGCTTTGTTAACACTTAAAAAGAACAATCTCTTTATAATCGAAAATTGGACACAAATAAACTGGTTCCATTAGTTTCATGTAAAAGATAAAAACCAAAAAGCGATGAGCTTGGCTGTTTCTGCCAAGGAGGATGCCTGTTTAATTCCTCCACTTGAGATTTAACGGGTGTGATTCAGGCCTCGCTTGGGCCGCCTGTAAATCAGAGCATTCCCTGGCCATCTTGGTAGATGTGAAACAGGAGGTGAGACCTCGCCTGGTCGCTGTGAAGCAATCCACAACCCGCCAAACGAGCAGGAGGTAATTTGGGTAATTGAGGAAAAAAGCATGATATTCATCACATCACGTCACGTAGGTGCTGGGAAAAGACACGATGCTGTTGTCCACAGCAATAAATCCACCAGCCCTGGGTTCTTATTATCTGCAAAGGCTGCTTTGGACAAGACTCTGATGTACAGCAACATTCGGGCTCTGGCTCCGCATTTGCTGCGATGGGGATCCAAATTGTTTTTTGACAAATCCTTAGGAAGGCTGCCAGAAGCCTTCTGGCACACACTAACAATGCATTTATGGTTCCGCGCAAATATACAAACTCCTGACAGAGGTTAACTGTGCTGCATTAGCAATTGTATCCTATTTTATCATATGACAGGAAGAGAGATGTTGTGATGAATTAGTAATTCGCTTGAGAGTAGTTTGAAAATATTACAAACTTGACAGATGGCAGAAAGATAGCTTAGCGATGCTGCATTATTCCTACAGTGTTTTGATTTTTAACACCTTTGCTTGTTACATAGTAAAAACAAAAGCAGTAGATCAATACTTGGCATGACTTTTTTCAAGTGCTGTTTCATTTAAGGCTTTCTCACTCTGGGACCCCTCACCTACCTCTACAGTGTGGCTTTTAACATGGCAGGCAGAAAAGGGACCTGAAAGAGGCCAGTCCAGCCCTGACAACCACAGTGAGCAGCCTTTGAACTCTCTTCATTCATGGGTGTGGGGCTGGACGAGACTCCTGGCAGTTTCCTATTCTGAAAACTAACAATTTTTTATAAACTATGTTACCATGCCCATCACTTTACATTTCAAGATCCGTCATTCATATTTTCCTTGTTCTTTGCACTTAGTCTTGATTTTGCCAAAGGAAATATTTTCTTTTCTCCCATCTGCATCGGTTTTTGCTCTGTCTCCCTTTCCTATTTCTTTCCTCTTTTCCATCGTATGAGGCAATGCTTGTAATCCTGTCCATGTAAAAGATAAATCTGAAAAAGGAAAAGGAAGCATGTTTTGGTACTTTGTGTTATGCAAATGTAGTCTTCAGGACCAGCATATTTTATCCATTAAAGAAGAGAATAACTTTCTTTTACACTGTGACTTGGAAGCTGCTGCGGAATGATGGAACAAGCAGTTTTCAGATACAGTAGAATCATCCATGTGGGAAATCAGACTGTTAGATGTTCCAGACAAGATAGCTTTTCAAACCCCTGACCTGGAGACTAGTAAATAATCAGTAGTTCTCTGACCACCGGTTGTTTAAATGAAGAAAAAAACCACATCAATGTGATGCTTTAAAGGGACACAGTGTCACAGAGGTGGTGTAGTTCCCCGTGCCAAGGCCTGTCAGTGCCCAAAGTCTGATGAAGATGTTCTGTAGAATTTGAACTGCAGCTGCTTAGCAAGAGACTGAAATAAATAAAAGCCCCAGCATCAGTGGAAATTTCTTAAGTTGCTGAGCTGGAATCTTGGAAGCATCGCTTCAAGGACCTCCTGCACCACCTGAAGCTGTGGCCCCTCAGGCTCAGACCTCATCAGCGCCTGAGTATGGTGAGCTGAAGCATGGTCAGCACACAGGGACCTGCTAGGAAATGTCAGGCGCTGGGTGAGGGTTGCAATTACAGCAATCAGACAGGACAGCCCCTATTCTCTCTCTGTCCTGGTTGCCCAAAGCTGTCAAGGAGAGGTGGCCTAGCTGAGCCTTACAGCAAGGGGTAAAGAGCCAGTGTTATGGTTTCTGTGCCCCGTTATCCTTTTCAAGTGCTTGTCGGTGAAGGGGAAGAAGAATTAGGAGCCTGGAGGGAAAGGAGATGTGAACTCAGTGTTGTCTTCACAGTCAGAGACCCTCTGTGAGCTGTGGTGGGAAAAAGAAAGGGGTCCAAAGAGGGAGATTTCTTAGCATTTGATTTTCTTCCTCTTTTTTTTGCAGTCGTGCATATGCCCTGTCTTCTGAGAGGCTGCAGTGATAGGTGTGTCCATTTGTGATGGAGGTGATGCTCTGAAGGTGGCTTGGGTAACTGGGGGGGTGTTATATGGTTGTCAGAGGAGAATGGGTCCGTCTCATTTTCTGCCTGGTGTTCCAGCGAAGGAGTGCTAGAGAATTAATCAGACTGGACTCCTTAGGAGGGGATCTGCTTACACTGCTAACTGCAGGGTGGCTGAAGTTATGTCTGTAGTCTTTTACACGTCAGTGTGAGTTTGCTTTGCTGATGCCTACAGCTGAGTCTGAGCTGTCTCTCTTTGGTAACACCACGCTGAGTTGTGCGTCAGAGTATATCAGCCCAAGTCTAGCACTGTGCTAAAGCAGCTGTGTAGCTTTTGGGTAGCGTAGAGCATGGTTTAAGCTTACTTGTCTGGATCAGAAAGGTACCTAAAATAGATCCAAATTAACCAGCTTAGCTCCCAAGCACAGCCTAGCTGCTGCAACAGAGTAAATGACCCCATTTGAAACGCCTGCGTGTGCGACAGCTTGCCAGCTCGCGGTATCCGTGAGCCAGTTTCCTTGCTGCCAGCCTGGGGGAGAAGCGGGTGTTCTGGTGTTACGTTCGAGTACCACGTAATCATTTCTGATGCTGCGCGACAGAGAAGCGTTCAGTCTGTCCTGCCCTGCTCTCTGCAGATACACAAGATGGACTTTTGGGGGATTTCAGTTCTGTTTGGTTGGATGTCTTTGAGAGGCTCGGTGGGCTGCAGGATAAGGCCTAGCGCTGTGCATCCAAAGACCGTGGCTCTGGCTGCGGTGTTGCCTCTGCTGATCTGACCTGCTGTGCGATGCCCTTTTGCACCTCTCTGCCTTAGTTTCACCTGTCTTGTCCATCCTCTCTGCAAGCTGCGCAGGGCAGAGACTGTTCTGTGAAACTGTATATGCAGGAATCAGGTCTTTATGGAATGCAGAGGAGCTGAGTTTATACTATTATTGGTAATAAACAATGTCACAACGTAGCATCAAATGGATTTTTTTTAATCATTTCATCTTCTTCCCTTAGTATTGGATAGGATTATTCTGTCTGTTAACCTTTAAAGCTATGGTACTAATTTGCTTTATTGCTTAAGAACCAACGTGAATTTCCCTGAGGCTGTTCCAGAAATTGCTTGCTTTGTTATCAAAGGATCAACAATTCAATGAAGACATCTGTGTTGTTTGTTTGGTTGGTTGGTTTTTTTTTACCCAAAGCTTTTCTAAGAATACTGAGAAGTCTATGAAGTACAACTATTGAAGTAGTCCAGAGAGTGGTGCTGCTCTTGTAAGAAGCTGTTCACTGTGCTGTGCAACAGTTGTACCGTCCCAAAGTGCTCAGTCATCCCTACAACTGTATGCGTTGTTCCAGGTACCTCATACAAATCTTTGCACAGAGACAGGATTTGTTTGTCATTCTGATCTGTGCTATAAACTGAGCAGCCCCAAGAAAGTTGCGCAGAGGGAGGTTTCTAATGGGAAGTACTGGGGCAATTGTTCAATTTGGCAATGGCACGCGTGAGCAGACTAATGACTCTCCTCTTCATAGGTTTTCATCACACAGATGAGAAAGTCTAACACTGTAAGCATGACACAAGGAATAATAAATGCATTTGTAGGCAGCTGGCTGATTTGTGGAACTCACTGCTGCAATACCTGCTGCAGTCGGGAGCGTGGCAGCCTTGAGTAACGGGGCAGCTGTTGGTGAAGGTGGTACCAGCTTTCACCATTGCAGTGCTCTTCAGGGCAAGAAAATGCCGCAGCTCCCCACCAGTAGGAATCCATTTTCCTCAAAAGTACATGCTTCTTTCAAGCACTGTGTAACAACAGAAGAAGGAAGGACATAGAAGAAAACATAGTCTGAGCTGGGTTGATTACTTTCGTGCTCATATACTTCTGATGCTTTTTCACTACATTTTTTGCATTTACTTGTGTTTGACCTTCTAAGAGTGCACCTTTGACTCTGGGTCTAGATTGTTTTCCAAAAGATTGCTGCAGGAGCGGTATTTTGGGTACAAGCCATTCATCCTACCTTTAGATTTACTTTAGGGAGTTTTTCTGCCATGAAATACTGTCCTGGGTTCACTGAAGGCGTATTGTAATTAGTTCGTTCGTTTGAGGTGACGCTTTTAAAATACCTTCTGTGATAGCTCCGGTCTGCAATTGTCACCTGCTCAGGTCTGCATTGGTTATGTTGCTCTTCCTTTTGTTCTCACTCATTTTTATGATTTAATTGGAATTCAGCAACGACCCTGATGGAAATGAAGAGAGAGATTCAGACGGGAGAAAGCAAAATATGGGAAAAGGAAGCACAGTATGAAGGAAGTTTTTGTAAATTGTAAATGCCACGGAAGGTGAAATCTAAGCAAGCTAGTTTTCCAGAGAGCATTTGATTTAATTCTTCATCTTCTTACTATACTTAATGAGTGAGACTGCCATTAACACTGAGGCTATTTTGTGTAGCCCATTTTGTCTGTCATAATACCTCTGAGTGGTGTAAACTTGTCTGCCAGGGAAACGAGACTGTTGGAGACCAACTTTCAAAAGCATGGCAGAGTCACTTTCCCCACTTGGACTTTGTGGCCAGAACAGCTTGTTGGGTCAGGACCTCTACTATCATGCATATTGTGCACTGTTTTTTGCTGGCAGTGAATTAAGCTAACGTGGCTGCTGTTTTTTGAGTTTAAGAACATTTTCCAGTTTGCAGAGGCTGAGGATGAGTGCAGGAGCAGAGGGCAGTGAGCACCAGAGGTGTGGTGTATGTGAAAGCTGACCTTGGGCGCGTTTGGATCTCGCTGAAATAAGTGTGAAGTGGGCCTGAAGTGCTGCCCAATTGCCTGCTCTGTGGGAACTGTGGAAACACCTGCTTAAGGAGCCAGGAGAGCAGAGCCGCTGACCTCTTGATGCACCTTGATTGCCTCGTTATTGATGTTACTGTAAATCAGCAGAGCAGGAAATGGCACAGGCAAAGGTAAAATGAAGCAAAGGGAACTTCCTGTGTCTTGTGGGGTTGTGCAGGTGAATGGCTAAAGCTGCGGAGTGAGAAACGTGCACATTAAAAGCATTAGCATTATCTTTCTCTGTGAGACAGTAGAGCAGACCAGGTACTGGTGCATCACCTCTCGCTGAACTCAGACAAACACTTGCCCTTAACGTGGCTCTGACATCAGATGCGTTCTGTTGGCCTTTCAGTCTGGGTTATGAGACTGGCCCAAAGCCCCGCTACAGGGCTTTCCATGATGTGAATCCTGGCGTTTGAAGCGTTAGCTGTTCCAGGGCATCCTTGTCTCCCCTGGAAATTTAGTGAACATCTGCAATTGGTTGTGCTCTATGAGCGATCCACCAACCTAATCCAAGAGCCCTAATGTGATATTCATGTTTCTGACAGCCTGTTTTACATACGGTTTTCAAAAGTCTATAACCTTCTTCAGTTAAATTCATGGAATATTTTAATTTTTTAATTAAAAAATTAACTATTTTTGCAAGGCAATTTTTTAGAAGTAAAAAGTACTTCACTGTGTCTATGAATCAGGAATAGCCCTTTCTGTGTGTGACAGTAATAACCTTGCAGCTGAAAAAAAAGCTAGAATTTTCATCATAGGGGAAAGAAATCAGACTCTGAACTACTGGTTTTAGCTAGGCTTGTTTTATGTGTACTAGAAATAGTTTATCAAAGAATTCTTTCCATATTTAACAGATTTTGTAAATGTTATATTTTACATTTATAAACATGCAGGAATATATATATTTAATACTAAGTTTTTCACTTATACTGCTACTGATCACTAATACATCTGTGTTAGCAAGCTTTCTCTGTCTTCTCTGTGTATTATTTCAGCTATGAAAAGAGAAGTGTCTTTATTGTGCTCCTGGCAGAGCTGTTTGCTTGGAGACCTAAGTTGTTTTTCTAGTTCAGTGTCTTTCCATCTTCTCAAACAAACAAAAGTTTAAAAAAAAAAAAAAAAAGATAATTACAGAATAGCAGTAGTTTCTTTAACTGGAAGCAGCGTACAAATTGTTCCATCTGGCTACGTTGACACCTTTTTATAGTTTATTGCTCATTTGGAAAAGAGAGTCACGATTCCCTTGCGCAGAATGGCTCGTCCTTCTCGACAGAAGAGCTGAGAGGGAAGCTCAGATCTCCCAGGGCTTTGGGGCAGCTCTGTGCTGAGCTCCTGCGTGTCTCTTCCCTGCAGGTGGAAGAGAAGTGTGCCCGGGAACAGGGTGACACAGTGTCCCCACCAAAATTGTCAGTGCGATCAAATAAAAATTTCATGTTCATTTTGATGAATTTCCCTCATTTAATTGTTGTCAGCAAGTATTTTAAATGAAGAAAATGTGTGTCACCCAAAATGACCTTTGGTTTTGAATAAGTTGTTATCGTATATAAAATGGAAATGCCAATAATCTTAATTCCAGTTAACAAAACACTTGGTATCATTTCAAAATTGGTCTCCCAATTGGCACAAAACCTTTCATCAAATTAATGATGTATTATTGGGAAACCTCTAATATCTTCCTTAGAAATCTCTATCCCAGTATTCCCAGTTGGCAGTGAGTTACAGTAGGCAATCCAGGTAGAGAAGTACAGGTCGTCTCGACTGGAAGAGGGCTTGTCAGTGTGTATCTGAGAAGTTGAAAATGTGACTGTGCTGCTTTTCGGAGGACCTTTTAGGACGCTGATTGTTGGTGCCTCAGGAACAGCGGTAGGAGCACTGCTGGTCAGTGGCTTGTACAAGCATGGAAGCAGTTTGGTGAAGCGTGCTTGGACACAACTGTTTCACGGAGATCCCACTGACTCCATGGTGCCAAACTGCGATATCAGAGACACTGAGTTGTGACAGCTGTCAGTCAAACCCAGATGAATGTCAGCTGGTAAAATACCATTGTAATTTCCTGCATGTAGCAGTACTGAATTTTGATCAGCTGTCGTAAAAGACAGTGAATTTCAGGCATCTAACAGCATCACAGCTTAGTTTTGTAAAGAAGCAGTTGGCGGGCAGCGTGTGGAGCTACCATGGCTTTGCAAGTTATTGATTGTAGCTTCTGGATCGCTGCACAACTCAAATTATAATGGACCTCTTAGTGTATATGCAGGGGGGACCCCACTCATCCTCTGCTTGATGTTGTCCACGCCAGTCATAAAAATACTAATCCAGTCTGTCTCAAAGCACTAAAGAGACTGATTCAATGTTAATTAGATTAATTTCTGAGGCCTACTTTGCAGATTATCCAAATAATTAAGCTGGTGCCATCCCTGGCCTTTGCTGATTGTGCACAGCAAGCTACTGAGTCCTTGAACCTCGTTGTTGATGCACTGAGCATGATAAGAGCTGCTGAAGGTCTGTCAGCTAGCATCTGAGAAGCAGTAGAGTCATCTTCACCCACCACCCTGCAGCTGTGAACCACCAGAAAGGTGTAGTGCAAGGCGACGTGCGTGCTCTGATAGGAAGGAAAAGCAGCCTTTTACTTGCAGGCTTTTGGTTGTGCTTGAATGATGAGGAACTCAACTGCAGGACAGGAAAGCAACTGTACGCGCAGCAGGTTGGGGCTGGCCGCGCTGGAGACGCTGCACGAAGCTGATGGTGACAACCTGGCATATGTGCATGCTTCAGTTTTACCTCTCGGCGGGAGGAGAAAAGACATTTCAAGCTTTTGTGGGGCTGTAGACTGATAAAAGCAAAGCCTTTCTGGTAGGAGGAATGGGGGGCACAGGAGAAGGAGTGAAGGGGGACCCCAGTCCCCTTGAGCTAAATCCCCCCCCCCACCCAAGCTTGAGCACTAACAGCTTGTAAAGAAGTTGTCGGAACAGAACGAGTCTCTCCCCGGGAGCTCCCTCCCGAGTCTGAAATGTCTCTGTGCCAAAAGACTTGGCTGAAGTTGTATTTTCACAGAAAGTTTTGGTTTGAACAGGTTGGCGTTTCCCGACGAAAAGTCCGTTGAATTGGAAAATTTCCAAATAGCTCTGGCGCAAAACAATGTGATTAAATTTCAGAACTCCTTTAAAACTGCGAGATGGGGAGAAATGCTCACAGAGAGGTGCAAGCAGACACTTGGGTTTGCTTTGAAAATGGAGTTGAAGAAGGAGCTCATTTGACAACTACTTATTAAAGCCATAACTGCAGAGTCTCAAAATCTGAAATTAGCCTCCCTGCTTCAGTAGCAATGTCTTTGCTCACTGTCGTGTTTGTCTCTTTCTTATATCTCCACTGGAACGGTCTTGTGCAGGAATTTTTGACCAGCTGTTCACCCCCTTCCCCCCCCTCCCCCCCCCTCCATTTTTTGTATATGTTTTGAGCAAAGAGGACTTTAGCCTAGGGATCAGATGATTTACAGAGTGGAAAACTATTTCTTTATAATAAAAGAAGGATATTGAATAAAACCCAGATTTAATACCCAACCTAACAGAACACCCTGATGAATGTAATTGCATTTTAAGCATTCTGATTGAATTTTTGATCCATATTGCATTTGTTTTGCTTGTGAATCTTTTATGAAAAAGAAAAAAAGTGTCTGAAGATTAAAGGATTACAGAGTTCCTAAGAAACCCAGGCAGCTGCTAAAGCATCTGAATATTCTTGCCTAAATTTGATGGGAAAGCTATATTAATCTTGTCTATTCTAGCAAGGGATATGTGTCAAACCAACCTAGCCCACGGGAAGGGGGACAAGAGAGAAGAGAGGTAAGGGACAATTGCTTCTAGAGGTGAACAAACTGCAGGGTCTTAGCCAGAGCTGGAATGAAACAGTGCTGTAATTGAAAAAAGAATTCATCTGAAATGATTATGGGGGAGGACGAGGTCTTTCATTTTTTCTCTCGCTTAATTTTCTGATGAGGTGGAAAGAGTGAGCAGTAACTTGCATACATTTGGATCATGAGAGTCAGTCGTTTCTGTTCTCCCTTAGTGGTGGGGAGTGTGGGCAATGTGCTGGAGCCTTTAACTCCTAAAAATAAGGTTCCTGCAGGAGACATGGAGACAGCAACTGTGTTTGTGGAAGTGGTTTCAGCAGTGGAAGTAGGACTCCAGCAAGCACATTCAGCACAGAAGGTGAGTGATGTATTTAACCAAGTGAAGTAGCTGAAGTCATTTAGGGCCAAGGTGTGCCTTTGGGCAAGACAGAGGGCTCTGCTTTGTACATAAACACACACAGATGTGGGGAGCTGTGAAGCTCTAGTACTGGCTAGAAACTCATTGTCTGTTTGTGCAAAACACTTTATTATTAGATCCAAATGACCATTGTATGTGCATGTAAAAAAGCAACTAAACTTATTAAAGCTGGCTGCATGCAGAAGCAAAGTCGTCATCTCCCAAGGACAGAAGAAATCCTACCAAGCACTACAAAATCAAGGGAGGTATTTCAGGCTTTAATAGGCTCTCCCAAATCTGTAGCATGTTTTGCTAAATGCTGGCTGCCTCTTGAAATCTTCTAGCTGAACAAAACCTCAACGCAAATCTTAAGAAATGGCTTCCAGTCTGATCAGGCTACATGATACACAAAGGGCAAACTCAGCAGTGCTAATGGGGAATGACTTCTGGCTACTGGTTTTTGGTCTCTGTGAGCAAGAGGCAAGCACATGCTGTTGTGGCTGAAACGTGTTAACAAAATAAAGTGGTAATTGTTTTGTTGTCCTGAAATGATACAAACAAGATTTATTTCCAGTGTTTCAAAACTGTAGTATTTTATAGGTAGCATCACTTTAAAGTATGCTTAGCGTAATTTCTCTGTTAGTCAAAGCTTCACAAACCATTAGAAGTGAGAACAAAATTGAAGACCTGAACAACAAAAGCAGCATTAGAAAAAAAATGCCTAGGAAAAGTACTTCTTATTTCTTTTACTTCTGTCTAGTGCTTTTGATTACACACACAACATGGGGTTGGGGAGGGAGACTTTTTCTCCGAGTCTAGAAGTTCTGTGGGTGAGGTTTGTTGGTATTTTTCAACACTAGTGTTTCTAAATCCATTGCCGTGTTCTGAGGGGGATTTACCTGCCTGCAAAGTCCAAAGTGGTTTTGTTCAGGATGAAGCAGCCCCTTAGGCATGGGAGCAGGGGTAGACATCTTCATTAGAAACATTGCAAGGGGAAGATGGATGCTTGTGTGAGACCTGTGGCTTGGTGTAAAACCAAGCTGGAGTGAAGCAGTTTTAGTCTTCTACCCAGTTCAAGTTAGGCATAAGCCATAACCAGAGCTGCAGATTCATGTCTGTTCCTCCCTTTTTTCCTTAAAAATCCTGTGAGGTTTTGTACATAGTGGAGACATCTGAAGCAGTTATTCCATATACACTTGGCTTTGGGCAAATTTCATATCCCTGTGCTGTGCTGTTTGGGCTTGTTTGTCATTTTGTGGCAGCAGAAGAAGAAATATAGACATGCCCAGGAAAAAGAGAACCTAAAATGCTGTAATCATGTGATGGTCTTGTTTCTGTGGACTTTCCAAGACAAGTGCAAGAATTTAAAGTGGCTTTTTATGCGTGCTCTTAGTCTTGAACCAAGCTGAGCCTGTGCTGTGAATGTGTTTCAGGTATCGTTACATCTAAGCAGGTAGCCTCTGTTTGATAAAGTGCACTTTGCACTTGGTTTCTTCATTTATTCTTTTATCTATATACAGCAGAAAGTGGTGGATGCCTTTGAAACCATTCACACCAAATATTGCATCAAGTGAAAGGGATAAAAAGGTCTGGCTTGCTCTGCCAATCTCATCTACAGCAGATATATCCTGGCCTAAGAGCTATCGTCTTCGCTAATCCCATTGATGCCATCTAGGCCTTGGGGATCGACCCTTCTCAGCTCCGCTTGGACGTTCAGAGGGAGCCTGTTGAGCAGCACTCTGGGTGCATTTATGGTTGTCTTTTTTTTGAGATTGTTGGTGGATGTAGGCAGTCAGCTCAGAAAACTTTGGGCTTCACATGCAAAGGTCAACATTTTTTCGTGTTACTTGAGTGGAACAAATGCTGTGCCATCAAGGCAGAGGTAGCATTTGGACAAGCTGCCCTCCTAGCCCCCTGCATCGGTGTTCCCTGTGACCAAATGGAGCAAAGTTGTTAAAAAACCAACAAAACACCACCAAAAAACAAGGTAGCTTCTTTCATTACTTCTTTTTTTTCCTGCTCATTATACAGTCTCCTTCTAACACGGGGTGAAACTGTCTGGTTTTTACTGACTAGTATGCAAAATAGGGCAGTAGGAAGTCAGAGCTCTACGAGAGAGTGCAGTTGTGGACAGCCATGGTCCTCTGCCAGGCTCTAATAATTTATATCTGGATTTGCTTGTGTCTGTCATTGCTTTGCTTATGATGATAGTGCTTATGGAGATAGAGCTTAGTATCTTTTTTTTTTTTTTTTGTTAGAAGAAAAAAATCCTTAAGCCCCATGTATTTAAATGAACTTGTGTAATTCATAGGAGCTAAAGGATGAAAAAATACAGGATCATAATTATTTTTGCCCAGAAAAAAAATCCATTAATCCTACCAACCATTCATCGCTAGCGACAATCACAAAAGCAAATCACTGAGGTCCTTCGGCAATAATTTTCTAGCGAGCTTTTTGCTCTTTCTTGACCTCTTTTCTGCTCTGCTGTGATGGGGAAGAAAGGCCAGAAATGGGAGATAACTGAGAGTGTTGCTCCGTGCTGGGAAGTAAGTATGTGTGAACCGAGCTGTCATTGTCACGCTCAGAGCAAAGCCAGCTCAGTGATCCCCCTGCTTCTGCCGGCTGAGGAGCCAGCCTGCTCTTCAACTTCCCTCTGTTTGCAGGAGTTGCATGTAGCAAACAAAATCAGCTAATTGCCTAATTCTGATGGGTCAGGTAGGTTTGCTTTTGAAATAGCCAATTTCCCTCAGCGTCAATTTGCTGGTAATAAGCAATTTAGAGTATATAATGGTCAAATGTTAGAATTGAACCGCTTTCCCATTCGAAATAATTCTGCAGACCCTGCTGCACATATTAATGCTGTTTGAAATAATCATTAATGGGTTCAGAATGCACAGCTGGCACTGTGGCATGTATTAAAAAGTAAGATTTGCCCAGGCTAATGTTCTCATGTTAAATTTTTTCTAAATATAATTAGATGTTTGTGTTAAACCAACAAGTAAACCCAGTGTATGTATAATTTGGAGTCACAGATCACTGAAGTCAGTGAACGCATTTTATTAATTTCATATGGAAACTTGGAAGGTTGAGGGGAACAGCATGGGAAGGGTGCCCATATAATGTGGTTTTTAAACAGTGTGGTAGATACTCATGTCAAAGTTTGCTGTGAAGTTGGGTCTCAAAATGCTTTCTGAAAACAGTCCCTCCCTACTTGTTGCTTGGACCCTATGATTTTATGCAAGCATAGTGCCAGCTGGGTATGGTCGTAGCAGCAAAGCCCAGGCGGCAGTTGTGGGGCTCAAGCAGTGATGCTTAGCTTCTGGATCCAAAGAAAGAGCAGGCTTCGTGGTGCAGAAGGAGCAAAGCAACATGTATCTCAAAAGGTCAAAAACAAGGCAAGAATCAGAATCTGTCTTCAATTAAAAGACAAAAGAGCAAAGCATAACCTGTTGAATTTTTGAACCATTCATGGGAGTTTGGGGGCCTTTTTACTCTGAAGAGTTAAGTGTGGCCTTGCTAACCCTGTTGATGGATGCTGTTGCACCCAGAGCTGATCTTTTTAGCAGGAAGGGAGGAAATGAAGCAGGGCAGAGGAGAAACTGGAGGAGAGGGGAAGGGAGCTACGGCCTCCCTGGGAAGGGAGGAAGTACCAGTGCCTATCAGTTCTCTGCAGGTTTGATGCTTACCCTCAAATGTAGTCTGAAATCTTCCAAAATCAACTTTGCAAAACAGCCTTTCTCCAGCTTGCCTTCTGCTCAGCTGTGGCAGACAATGTGGCATTTGTCCTTTTCATGTCTTTTTATGTCACAAATTATAATACAGTTAGGGTGAAAGGAAGGAAGAACATTTAATTACTGTGAAATAATAAATGTCCAGCAATCAGAATATTTTAAGAGTTATGGTCACTATTTTACAGGAAGCTGGTTTCTTTTTTAAAGCCTTTGTCACTTGTATAGATATGATTAATCAGACATCTTACTCATGTTCACGTTCCTCTTGCTTCTGTGGTAACCTACGTCAATACAAAATGTGCTCGTAAGAGCTCCACAAGTGACATATTTTGGCCCTAAATGTAATTCAGTTTACAGGGAGGATGAAAACTTGCCACAGGGAGAGGAGGTCGTGGAGATGAGCCCACATTTTCTGAGGGGCTTGCCTTGGTCCTCTAAGAGGGTTCACTGCAAACTTTTCAAAAGCAATTACATGTATTATTTGCTTCAGTTATGATGTGTTACTTGTACTGCAATGTTGCTGTATACCGTGGGATGTGGCCCCGCTTACATTGAGCTCACTAATTTAAAGGAATGGCTGCAAAAGTGTGGTTTTCAGAATTGTTACCCCTGGAATATCAACTCATCATTCAGAATTGAAGCCACGTTCACAGAAGATTTCATTTCTTGTTTAGGCATGTAAATAACAACTCTTCTTTTCAGAAATGTTCAGCAAACCTCTGCTGTCATGTTACAGAAAATATGTCTTTTCAAATCGCTCAACACACCGATCTATTTTGGGCTTCTGTCTTCATAAGGTACTTCCATTTTTGGAGGCCTGAGTTGACACTCCTCAAAGCAGTTGTTTTTCCAAGAGCACTGGTTATTTCCCCACTAAAAATGCGTCCCTTTCTCAATATGTCAGCTTACCCCTTTCTGTTATCGTTTATCACTCCTGAAAAATTTGACCCAATGGCATGAACAAGACTCCTTTGTAACCTTGGCTCTAATTAGGCATATTAAACAATTAGGAAATTTTTACCTTAAGCTCTTCTGATCACGGAATTAAAACAAATTAACCAGACAAACAATAATTTAATTTTGAATAAAGTTCAGGGAAGGAAAATACAGTCTCGCTGGTGGCTTTGAAAGGTACGTTTCTGTGATGTACTCCTAGCAGTCCCCTTGTCTTTGGAGACCGAACCTTTCTGAGTGCTGGTTGTGCCGAATGCAGTGTTCCACTTGGGAATGAATTATAGGCTGTAATAACGCTCTCTGCGAACCTGCCCCTTGTCTGCCAGCTGTGCAGAGGTGCTGTCAGGAGTGGATGGCGTTACAGGTGATAGTTGCCAAAAAGTCATTTGAAGGCCTTGACAAAATGTGTAAGAAAAGCTGCCTTAGCAGTACATTCATTAGTTTCCTGTCATTCATTTTGTTATTTGGAAGTACTGACAACTCCAGATAGAACAAAAAGGAGCGTGTCACCTGACTTTGCCAGTCAGGTTGGTACTGTTTCATTTAAAGATGGCATGATTAAATAAATTCTGATCTTTCAAAGGGTGACACTTCATTCATTGGAAGCACTGTTTTGCTTTAGTTTTGCTTCATTTTAAGCTTAAGAGGATGGGAAGTGAAGTGCTTCCCATCGCCAGAGCACCTCTTAGCCAGGCACTACATCTGCTCAGCGAAGTGTGTGGCATCTCCTGGACAGTAGAAGTGGCCGGTGGGCTGAGGGGACATCTCATACAGCCAGCCAAGTGATCTAACAAGGGATGCACAGAGGAAATCACCGAGCCAGCATTACACATGAAGGCAGCTCTTAGATTCCAGGAGACTCCTCAAGGTAAACTGGAGTTGGTCTCTGTGCTTCACTTTTTCTGAACCCTTCCTCCCTCTGCTGTAGCTCATTACTCCATGTCAGGAGTACCCCCTTGATCAGGGGAGGAGGTTATTCCCTCCCTCTGTGCAGGAATGACTTTTATCACTTTTATCACTTTTTTCCTTAATCCATTTTTCCTTAAACCAAATAACCCTCTTTCTCTCTACCGACCCTTTTAGGTCTCTGCTCACTTCTCATTTTTTTTTCCCCTCTGAATTTTCTCTGTGGGTCCATTTCATTTTGAAGTGCAGTGCTCACACTCAGCTGGAGTTTGAGCTGCCGCCTTGCCAGGGACGAGCAGCGTGAAAGGATTATCTCATAAACATTGCGGGCTCTGTGCCTCTCTGCACACTGCAGTATGATGCAGTGACAAGATGTCACAGCTGGCTCGTGACAATATCTTAGGGCTGCAGATCAAAATGTTTTCCTGAAGAACTTCTCTCTCCTCTTTTCTCACTCGATGTTTGTACAGCAGATTATTTCTGTCTAAGGATAGTCCCCGCCACTTATCTCCACGAATTCTGTTCTTTTCAGACCATTTTTTCGATTTGCCAGGACCATTTGAATTCTAATTGTATTCCTCCATTTATTTGAGGTCTCTCACAGCACAGCAGTGTCTTTGAAACATTTTGACATACCTTCTTGTCGTAGTTGTAGAGAATGAGAGAGGCTCCTCAGCACCACTCCCTGTAGGGCTCTGTTTTGACCTCAAGCCGGCGGTAGCTATTCCCTGCACGCAGCTTCTGAACTGGCTTTCACCCACCTCCAAGTTCTCCCAAGACCATCTTTTTCTGGATGGCTTATGAGCAAGTTACACAGGACAACCTTATGTTCTGTTTCAAGTAGAAGAATGTGTATTTTGTAAAAAGATGCTCATGTTTTTTAAACTTTTGACCTTCTGAAATGAGCCAGTAGCTTCTGAGGTGAGAAGCTCTGTGATGTTTTGCGCTGTCTTACCGGGCTGGCTGGTGGGATGCAGTGCCCCAGGCACAGTTGCTCTTCCTGCAGGTACTCACAGAGAATAGAAATGCTTTAATCAAGGCTGAAGAAAGGAGTGTCTTGGTAGAGCGCTGGGCTGGAATCGACGCTTCTGATCTCCCACAGAGCAACGATCCTAATTGAGGTGGTGAGTGTGATTTGACAGACCTAATGCTCCTCAAAATGGGCACGCGGTTGGATCTATGTGAAAAGGCAACCTACAGGTGTTAAGAGGTGTCTCTGAGGAGGGACTCATCAAGGTGATGCCGAAGTGCTTGTGTTGAGAGCCTTGAGGCACCTCTTCCCCAACTAGCATAGATGCAGATTGCAGCAGCCAGGGCAGCATAAACACGCCTAATTTATTCCTAGCAAGGCACATGGTGGCTTTTTGTCATGAAGGCTTTTTGAAAACACGGTAAGGGACACAAGATGAGAATCTAGCCAACCTCACAAGGCGATAGTATATACCAGAAAATCAAGATGTTGGCTCTTCCCTAGAAATGATCCTACGAGCTTTGTGAACACAGGAAAGCAGGCTGTTTCATTTAGTGCTTTTAGGAGATGTGGACCATTTTGGTGTGTTATGGTACCATGCTCCTCTACTGTCTGGCTATAACTATTAGAAGAAAATGTGTGCGGTTGAACATATTAGGTCTGTGGAATTCCTACTTTTGCAAAAAGTTTGCTTTCTTTCATGGTGGATTATAGTTATCAGCATTGCATTCTTTAGGGGAATTAAAAAAAGTACTTCCTTGCTTTAGCCCACATCAGGCTCCAGAGCTGCTGAGATGGTGTTGTGCTCTGCCGTCTGAAACAGATCTCTAAATGTACACTGTCCTTTTCCAGTACATCCCGGTTGACAGCACTTCCCGATAATGATGTTGGAATTGTGGTTCTCCAGTCTTACAGCACACATCTGTATGCTGTGTCCCTTTGCCTTGCTGACATTGAACTGTTTTTCCTGACGTCTGTCATTTGGTAGCTTTTCAAGCTGCGATACCTCCTGGGATGTGGTGTTTGCACAGACACTGTACGTGTCTGTACTGCTGTTGTACACAGCCGCACCCCTCCTGAGGTTGACCGAACAGATAAACTCAGTTGTACGGCCCAATGTGTTGGGCTGCGTGCAGAATCCACCCCAGCATGGACAAAAGTCAAACGCTGGGGGTTATGCTGAGCAAATGGGG